>CM050199.1:3362500-3365000 GCA_027475355.1 Coilia nasus
TCTTCACTGTCTATTCTCCTCTCATCTTTCTTTTTTCTCTGTCTGTTCTTCATTTTCTTCTCTTCTCCTTCTCTGTTCTGTCTCTTTATTGAGAGATTATTAACATTCCTGTCACTTGCTACAGTCCAGAGAAGTGATGGCAACATGTGATACGGATTCTCATAATTATGTTTCCCTACAAAAACACAGACAGGCAGACACACGCAGACACACACACACACACACACACACACACACACACACACACACACACACACACACACACACACACACACACACACACACACACACACAAACACACACACACACACACAAACATACAGACACGCGGCTGCGCACACACACGCGCTCACAAAACAAGCAAGAGAGAAAGAGAGGTACAGACAAATGGTAACCTTATTTAAGTGCTTGTTTATGGAGCTTGTTTGTTGACGTTGTTTGGCTCTATACACTGCGTTAATCCTGGAAGGTGATTGTTGGGCTCTGTTTGATGGAAAGCCAGAGATTCTCCTTATCTCTCATTTATTCTGCTAAAGCACACACTATGTAAACATCAATAGCAGTAATTGCATTTAAGAAGATAAACAGTGGACAGATCCTGTACCGGAACAAAGCTGAGCTGTCTTGTCAGAACTGTGTGTGTGTGTGTGCATGCATGTGTGTGTGTGTGTGTCAGAAAAAGAGAATGGTGTGTGAGAGAGTTCGTGAGAGTTCGAGAGAAGGAGGTGTAGGAGAAAGAGAGAGAGAGAGAGAGAGAGAGAGAGAGAGATCTCATCTATTGTGAGCTCCTTTTTAAGGGCTCATTTATATGCAGTCAGTAATGTGGATGTAAGGAGTTTTAACATATAGATTTATCAAACGCACAGAAGGGCGCAAGAGCAGAATCTAATTAAGGCTCTATTTGCAGAGATTGTTTTGTTCCCAGGCTCGATGTTGCTGAACACTTCCATTAGCGTTCCATAAACAGTTTAAAGGCTGCTGACTGGAGCTGTAACCAGGCCGGGGACTGCACACTGGCCAGGACTGCCCATGCCAACACCAGTGGCGTTATTATTAATGACGGAAGGTGTTAGCCAGGGTAGCGCTGCCGTAGTACCACTCAATATTATATTTCGCTACAGTACTTCGTCAAGGAACTTTTCTAAAGGCTTTGGTTTCCCTTAATTATTCAGCTACCAATGAGCGAACAGAGGGAGTTGCTTGGTGTGAAGGCCAAAAGGGGTGACGTTGGACATAAGCATCAAGTTTAAGTATATGAGCTACATTCAAGTGGTTGAGAATAGTTGAAGGCATGCCCCATAGTTTTAAAGTTTTCAGAAGCATGAAAAAATTGCCTCATTATCTACCCCCCGAAAGTAAAACCATGCCTAATGAAAGTGACAAAAATGTCTAGGCTAGGAAGGTGTGTCTTCACTTGCAATCGGAGATGATAGTTATTTGAATATGTGAAACCCTGCTCGGTCCAGTGTTCAACATTGGACCCAGAGGTGCTGACTCTTCCTTGCTCTGTCTGTCTGAGTGTAGTGTATGTGAGGGCTCTGTCTCACTGTGAAGATTCATGAGTGTTCCTCAACATTACTAAGGGGGGTTGTCGAGCAAGCCCAAGTAAGCAAAAGTTTGCGTTTTTAGTTTTGAGTCAATCAGTTATGCTAAAGAATCTGTTAAATTCTGAAATGGTGTTTCGAAACAACTGCCCATTCATTTAGAGAGCAGTAGAATGTATGTTTTTCACAGACTTGGCCATTTGTCTGGGTCACATCATTGCTCATTTTGTAGATGGAGACTTGGAGGGATTATTTTACTGTGAGGAGAATTATTCCCAGTAGCATGTCCAGGCCACGACCCGTTGTTGTCTCCTCTCCCCTACTACTTTGTGTCAGGTGGACATTAATAGTGATGTACTGTATGTGTGTGCGTGTGTGTGTGCGTGTGTGTGTTTGTGTGTGTGTGTAAGACGTCACACTGTGGAAATTGAACTCACTGTTGCAATGCAGTTATAGGAAGAACACACACACACACACACGGCAGAACACACATCAGCTGTAAATTGGCCGCGTGCCTACTTTGTTATGACAGATTCTAGCGGAGATCTTTCATCATTCGTTGCTCATCCGCCGCTCCTCCAGTCAGGTGTGTCCGTCATTAACACTCGGCTGCTCATAATTGCTGTTTAGGATCCACGCGAGCACAGAGTGGGTGCCGGCAGCAAACATGGGCTCTGCCACGGCGTCAATAAGGGGCCAAGGCGGGAAATGGAGAAGCCAGCGATGGGTGGAGAGCAGATTTGATTGTGTTTGTGGTCCTGCTATAGTTGCCATCTTGTTCTGCATTTTCGGTCCTGACCTTGAGATGTGTCTGTCTGGCCAGAGGCAGCAGAGTCCACACAGTGATTTTAATGCTCTCCAAAAACCTGATGATGCACAAGCAAAGAAAATCATAAAGTATTTTTTTCCCAGGAGCATTACATTCAGTGTGTGGACATTACTTTGTTTTGTTTTGT
>CM050199.1:3372500-3602500 GCA_027475355.1 Coilia nasus
ATGTGTGTGTGCATTCATGTTTGTGTATGTGAATTTGTGCTTGTGTGTTTGCTGTGAACCACTTGTGCTTGACGACACGTGTGTGTTTGTGTGTGAGTGAGAGATGTGTTTATAGACACTGGTGCCTGAGGACACGTGTATTTCTGTGTGTTTGTGTTTATGTGTGTGTGTGAGTGGGTGAGTGTGTGTGTGAGTGGGTGAGTGTGAGATGTGTGTGTGTTATGAGACACCTGTGTGTGTGTGTGTGTGTGAGTGGTTGAGTGAGACGGGTGTGTGTGAGATGGGTGTGTGTGTGTTATGAGACACTGGTGCTTGTGGACACATGTGAGTGGGTGACTATGTATGAGTGTGTGAGTGGGTGAGTGTGAGATGTGTGTGTGTGTTATGAGACACTGGTGCTTGACGACACCTGTGTGTGTGTGTGTGTGTGTGAGTGGTTGAGTGAGACGGGTGTGTGTGAGATGGGTGTGTGTGTGTTATGAGACACTGGTGCTTGAGGACACGTGTGTTTGTGTGTGAGTGGGTGTGTGTGTGTGTGTGTGTGTGTGTGCGTGTGTGTGTGAGACGGGTGAGTGTGAGACGTGTGTGTGTGTTATGAGACACTGGTGCTTGAGGACACGTGTGTGTGTGTGTGTGTGTGTGTGTGTGTGTGAGTGTGTGAGTGTGTGTGTGTGTGTGTGTGTGTGTGTGTGTGAGTGAGTGTGTGAGTGTGTGTGTGTGTGTGTGTTATGAGACACTGGTGCTTGAGGACATGTGTGTGTGCTTGGCCCCTCTGCTGCAGTAACCAGGCGGTGCGCATGCTGGAATGCCGGGAGAAGCCCACACCAGACATGTTCGGGGAGCTACTGAGGAACGCCAGCACCATGGGTGACCTGCGCAGCTGCCCGGTGAGTACACACACACACACACACACACACACACACACACACACACACACACACACACACACACACACACACACACACACACACACTGACAGGCACCAATCACATGCAAAGACACACAAGCACAAGCAAGCACGCACACATGCACACAGACACGCACACAGACACGCACACATGCACACAGATGCACACAAACAACGGCAGCACTGTAAGGGGACCTGTGCAGCTGTCCAGTGTGTGCCCATATGCGTCTGCTCATGTACGCGCACACACACAAACACACACACACAAACACACGCACACAAACACACGCACACATGCACACATACACATGCGTGTCATTTGCTCATCTGCATGAATACACCCACACAGGCATACATACATGCACATGCATACACACAATCACACACAAACATATATAATTAGTATTATATATATTCTTATCCTAATTAGTACGCATCCACTCATACCTCATACTCAAGCCGGCAGTGTTTCTTTGTGCACACTCAACTTCACTGATGCCAAGGGCTCAGACAAAGCGTCTCTGTAAGCAGGCCTTGGTGAGGGGCCATCGTGACCAGTGTCCCCAGTCACCACAGTCCCCATCACTTTCTGTGTGCTGTCACCTCCTGTTGAGCTGGACACAACAGCTTTGCATAGATGGGTACAGACCCGTGCACACACACACACACACAGAGATGCATGCACAAACACACACTCACACACAGACATGCACACGCACACACACTCACACACAAATGCACACACATTCTACTGGGATTTTAGCAGGACCTCAGTGCTGTTCCAGGAGTACAGGCACATCGGCCCTAGCAACTCAAAGAATACATCAGCTGCTCTTTCCACCACACATTCAGCTGCCATTCAGCTTGTGCTAATACAAAGGGACTGCTCACTAACTGGACATCAGGTGTCTTTACACAAAAAAGGCAGAAGCATTCAGGACTGAAAAAAAAAAATTATATATGGCCTTGTGAAAACACATCTTGTCTTTCGGTGATAAAATTAGCTTCCCTACCACAGGAAAGGAATCCCATGGATCAAATTGAATGTATGAATATTTTATCATATAAATGTCCTACTTATAAATCTTCTAAATGTATTTCGGAAGGCTTCATGTTCTTCTCATGGCTCATATGTGCTGAGAACAGACAATGAAAATGGCGCCGGCCATAATTCTAAACCATGATTGTAACAGAACTACAGTAAACCTAGCTGTCTTTTAGATAAGGTTAGCGTTGCATGGTTTTCACATATGTTGGTCTGGAGTCAGAACACAAGACTTGGCCAAGGGTGTAGATGTGTGTTCCCAAACTGTGACAAGATGGGTTCATTTGATTCATTGGCTTTTTGTTTTTCTTGAGGTGTTCCTTTAAGGACAGGATACGGCATTGTGCTTTTGAGGAGAGCTATGCTGGCCTTGTGCTCTCAAATTCTACGGAAACTGTTGGTCTGGGACAGTCACTCTCTCTCTCCCTCCCTCTTTCTCTCCTTCCCTCTTTCTCTCTCTGTCTCTCGCTCTCTCTCTCTCTGTCTCTCTCTGTCTATATCTCCATCCCTCCCTCTCTCTCTTTATCTCCCTCTCTCCCTACCTCATCTTTCTCTCTCTTCCTTTCTCTTTTTCTCTCTCTTTTTCTCCCTCTTAGTCCCTCTGTCTCTCTCTCTCCCTCTCTTCTTCATCTTTCTCTCTCTCTCCTCCCTTTCTTCATCTTTATCTCTCTCTCTCTCTCTCTCTCTCTCTCTCTCTCTCTCTCTCTCTCTCTCTCTCTCTCTCTCTGTCTCTCTTTTAGACTCTCTCTGTCATTACTGGCTGTAAGCCCATGGGCCTGTATTGTGTTAGAGTGACTGGCTGGTGTGCTTGGGAACTGGGAGAACTGGTTCCTTTTTTGCTGGGTTATGGGTCAGTGAGGCTGCTGGGCCTGTTGGTTCTGTGTGTGTGTGTGTGTGTGTGTGTGTGTGTGTGTGTGCGTGTGTGTGCGCGTGCGTGTGTGTGTGTTCTCTGCACTGATGGAGGGGCTCCAGCCTGGCAGCGGCGACCATGGCCAGGCCTTTTCTTCCGGCTGTTTCCATACGGCGCTGCCAAGGCGCTCAGTGGTGGGCGATGACTCAAGGGAAGGCTGGAGAACATTGGGTGCTGTAAACATAAGGTCCAGTCACTGGCCCTGCAAAGAACTCCTTTCATCTCTCTCTCTCTATCTCTCTCTCTCTCTCTCTCTCTCTCTCTCTCTCTCTCTCTCTCTCTCTCTGTCTCTCTCTGTCCCTCTCTCACTCTACCTTCCCTCTCTATCCTTCTCTTTCACTTTCTCTCTCTCGTGCATACTCACGCTTTCTCCTTTGTTAGCTAACACACATTTGAATGTAAAATAGCCTTGTACCCATTAGTGAACTCACCCATCCAACCAAACACACACACACACACACACACACACACACACACACACCCTAACCTGTCTGCCTTTGTTTAATTCCCTCCCACGCAAAATCTGCCTCAGCCCCACCTGCCTATCTGGCCTGTTGCTGACGATGTTGCTGCCTGTTGTGTTGTTGATGCAGGGGAACTGTGGTGAGATGCTGCGCATTCGCCGGGTGCTCATGAACTCCCCCGAGATCATCAGCATCGGCCTGGTGTGGGACTCGGATCACTCGGACCTGGCCGAGGACGTCATCCACAGTCTGGGCACCTGCCTACGACTGGGAGACGTAAGTGATTGCACGGCCACTGCCATCCCCACCTCCTCCTTCGCTCAGACACCCCAGACTCAACACACTGCCATTAGATCTAATGTTTAAGTTTATGTCTATGTTTATTATACTTGGCAGTAGGCTGTACAAACCCAAAACATAATAACGGCCAATAAAGTAATAACTGCCAATAACGTAATTATTTGGGCCATTGTAAATGTAATAAAGCCAGTAACGTAATAACTTGTAATACCTCTTTTGAGTCAGTAACGTAACAAGATTTTGGCGATAATGTAATAAGTTATTACATTCTTGGCTGGTTATTATAGCCTAGTAGTAAAAAACCCTTCAACAATGTAATAACTGGAGCCAATAACATAATAAGATATTTTTTACTTCACTTTATTCTTACTTTCTGTGTAGAAAATGTGACAGTCTTGCTTTTGCCTCTTGTAAACAAATGCTTAAAGACCTGACTTTACACATGCAGCAGAGCAGTCTATTTAGGAATTTTGCATGAACGCAGAGAACACCCTGTTACCATTCTCTTTGTATTGTTTGAAATTATTTTGTCATTTCTCCAACTTCATTATTAGCTTCTTCTCCTCAAGTCCCAAATAAAGAGGCAGATTTTAAATCTGCAATGTCTTTCTTTAATCTTTTCCTTCTCAGCACACATATTTGACCACTTGGGGGCAATAGAGTAGCTAAGTCATGTCAAGATAGCTAGGCCACGTGGCTTCATCTTGAAAGGTTGAAATAGCAGTTTAGTTGAAAGGTAAAATATTTCTTTGATTTACTACAGTAAACTAATTTAGTTAAAACCATCCATGTATATGATAAGTGCAAGGGATATACTATGTTCAGTGTTTCACAAACTTAAAATCACTAACAGGGTCTATCTTAGTCTAACTAAAAACATTGCTAGGATTGTACATGCACAGTTGTATAGGCAGTATTTCCCACATGGACGTCGTTGGCTATGGTGGTGTTTGTCCATGGAGGTATGGGCATATGATTGAGAAATGAAATAGAATAGAAAGAATACAAATAGAAAAAAAAAACATTCCAAAAGAGCCTCCACAGAAAATAAAACCAAGTCAACTCCTAATTGCTTCTCCAAGCCATGTTGTGTGAGGGTGGGGAAGCATAGTATATATACAGTATAGGATGCATAGATGCATAGATGCTGCATTCACTGCATTGGTCAGCAGAGGCGACCTAATCCGCCTGTAAATACATGTAATGTAATACATGTAAATGTGGAAAGTGGGTTTTATGAATAAACAACAATAATACTTAAATTATTGTCTTGCAAAATAGTATGTCAGTGCAACTACAGTCATCATAACAAACTATTTGACCTTGATGTGCAGATTTGTTTGTATTTTTTGAGCAATTTCACACAACTCAAAAAAATAAAATGTACGACTAGGTTTGGAATCTTTATATTATGAATGATATGTGCTTAATTTGGAGACTATAAGTGGTGTGATTTAGCCATGAGGACACTAAATTCCAGCAAAGGTTATGAAGTACAGGGAATTCCCCACCTACCTTCCCCTTCTCATTCTCCCATAAGTTTTAATGGCACTCATGAAGACAAAAAAAAAACAATGTCTGCAAATGGTAAGACACTGCAACTAACAGAATCTGCTTTTCATTTCAACAGTAAAAATTATTAAAATAGGCTACTCCACAAACAAAAATTGCATTATATTCATTGCATGTCCTGTGTGCATTTCCAATTGAATATTGCTGCCATTCCACCTACTATATGGCAGCGGTATTGATGTACAATGCCCCCAGTCAGTGCAGTCTATGTGGAAAAGTATGGGCGAGGTCAGGTTTGTTGTCAACAGGCAATAGGTTTCATCAGGTGTCTTTGTAAGAGGCAATGGTAACACCAAAGTAAGAATAAAGTGAAGTAAAACATATGTTATCAGTTTGTCAAAGGATCTTTTACTAGAAGGCCAATAACGTAATAACCAGCCAATAATGTAATAACTTATAATGTTATTGGCAAGTGTTATTACATTATTGGTTCAGTTATGTTATTGGATCATTGGCAAGTTATTACGTTGTTGGCTTAATTACATTTTAAATGGCCCAAATTATTACTTTATTGGCAGTTAAGTTATTGGCTGTTATTATATTTGGGGATGCTACAGTAGTGTTTTTTCCAAAGTGACGTATGATACCAAAAAAGCACACATTAAAAACAAAAACACTTAGCTAAACTTTTAAAATACAACAAAAACATTTCAGGCTTCTTTTTCCACCTTCAGTCGGCTTAGATGTTTCTCAGCCTCCTGTCGGCTGCCTTTGTCTTTGATGATGTTTCGTAGCCCTCTCCAGGGAAAGGCTGGCCACCAAAAAAAAAAGAACTGCATTAATTAAGGCGACGTTCCTTGCTAAGTATTCATCAGACTACTCCCTATATGGAATGAATGTAGGCATTACTTATCACCACTGTTGTTACTTAGTCATTTATGGTCCCTTGGGCTTTGCAGACCCATTTCCGGCAGGAGGCCTAGTGATCTGTCGGCGTGGGCGTGACGATAAATCAGGGACAAGGCCGCGATGAGGTAGTGGCTCCCCTGGTGACCATACCCTCAGACGGGAGGGCGTTTAATGTCCTGAGTGAGCCTCAATCCTGTGGTTTTATCGTCACACGTGAAGAGAGAGGGAGTGAGAAAGAGGTAGAGAGAAAGGTCGAGGGAGAGAGAGAGTGGGAGGTAGAGAAAGAGAGAGGGAGGTAAAGAGAGGTAGAGAGAGAGAGCGAGAAAGAGCTAGACATAGATAGAGAAATAGGCAGACGTAGAAAGAGCTGTTATTTTAATGGCCTCATCACAGGAGAGGCTTTGAGAGGCTAGAGAAGACAGGGAATGGTGCTTGATAGATCAGTGTGACCTTTTCACCTTGTCTCTCTCTCTCCCTTTCACTCTTTTTCTCTTGTGTCTGTTCTTCCTCCTCCTGGTCTTCCTCAGCTGTTCTATCGCGTGACAGATGACCGGGCCAAGCAATCGGAGCTCTACCTGGTGGGCATGGTCTGCTATTATGGGAAGCACTACTCTACCTTCTTCTTCCAAACAAAGATTCGCAAGTGGATGTACTTTGATGATGCACACGTCAAGGAGGTAAGGGGGGTGGGTGGGGTAAATTTATTTCAAGGAAACCACATGTAGCTCAGCTTGACAGTAGATATCCCTCAGCTAGAATATTGCCCAAGTAGGTGTTAATTTGTAGCATAATGTTGATTTTTGTCGATACACAATTAGCTCTACTATTCTGTTTTGACCAAACCATATTGAATTGCTAGACGATGGTGCAAAGACCAAGATAACACTGATGATGATTATTGAAGTTGAAAGGCATCAATGCAGCGGATGTCTTGACCCATTTATTGACGTCACAGCATGAGTCCTGCACTTCCTGGAGAGAATGAGATGCAGTTGTATTGATTGACTGGTAGGTCCTTGAGTTGACTGGGTCACTCAGTTAACTGAGGCAATGTCTTTGGTGATGGTTGACCGTGTTGTGCTCACAACATTGTAGGCCAAACAATGACACCAAAACAGAACATTCATTGTTGGAGTACCTAGATGTCCATTGAGTGCTGGCTGCAGCATTGAGCCAATTGCTATTGACCTCCATGTTAATAAAATTTAATTTCACAGTGGAAAAAAACAGTTTTCAGGCAGGTCAAACACAGTTGTGGTGTTTTTTGGTAGTTGGTAGGCAATTTCATAACAATTTGGGGGGAGTTTAATATGTAACCGAGGTCTTCCTCGGTGCAGTCCAGGCCCTGTCTCGAACCCACAACATAATATCAACGCCGATGTGGGAGACAGACGCGCTACCAATTGAGCTTAAAGCTGGGATATTAGCTTAGTCAGCAGCGTATCCTTTGAGGTGTCGGGAGGGAGGTTTACTAACGTTTTACACAGAGCTGTGCTCGCTGGCATCTGTTACACTCACACACCTAAACCTCACTCCCATCCTGGGTTTTGGCACCGCTGTAACCGAGGTCCTCCTGCGCAGTCCAGACCCAGTCTCAAAACCTATGAGCTGTGCCCACCTCTCCCTCTCTGTGCTAGTTGGCATCCGTTACAAATGCAGTTTACATTGATATTCACAGAATGAATTTCTCAAGATGGTGGCACCCAGAACCTTCCATTTTTGGCTTCTTCTGGCTGTTAAGAAACTTTATATGAGTGAAGGGGTTTGTTCAGTTCCTACATCTACAGTCTATGGTTGTGCCATTCTGTGTGCAGATTGGGCCCAAGTGGAAGGACGTGGTGGCGCGCTGCATCAAGGGCCACTACCAGCCCCTTTTGCTGCTCTACGCCGACCCCCGTGGGACACCTGTGGCATCGCAGGACGCACCGCCTCAGCTAGACCTGCAGCACAGCAGCAAGGGCTACGACAGCGAGGACAGTGGTAAGAGAGAGAGAAGGACGCCTCAGAAAGACAAAAAGCTGAGAGATGACACAGAGAGGAGATAGAGGGAGGGAGAGAGAAATGAACGAGAGGGGGTGAGAGCATGAGTGGGTTTGTGGTGATGGACTGGAAGAGCTGTTGAACTTATTGCGGTTGACTTGAGTCAGCACTCTGTCTGAATGACCCCTCCTGCGATCAGGCGTAATGGTGTGGGCAGCGTTTTCAATCTATCAGCACCTTGGCACCGTCTCACTCTTCATTACATAGCCACGCTCCAGTAGGCAGACTTAGTGCAGCTCTCAATTGCGTAAATGCTTCTCCTCAAGATCTCTGTGGTCAGAGTCAGAGATGTCAGGATAGGTCTTGCGTTAAGAGCTACTGATTCACAGATTCGGCTCCTATGAAATGTTGTTAATGTAGAAAGAGAAAGCTCTGTTTTGACGTAATAGTTTACTAAGCTTGTTATTGTTATGTGTTGCAATGTGTGCCTGCATCTTGAATCAATTTTTGTCATATTGTCATATTTTTCTGTAACCTTGAGGCCATAGCATTTGACCAACTTAATTAACCTCTAAATGTTGTTTGTAAAGCCTACTTTTTGCTTAGCCACACCAAAGATGGTAGATAAACCAAGACACTTCATGGTAGTTCATGTTAATGGGAGCAAAGTGGGGATCAGTACCAGGCTAAATGCAGAGGCGTGTCGTTGATGTATGACTGATGTTTCTATGCCTGGAGGCTTTGTGGTTGGTCCTCGCATGAGGGGGGGGGGGGGCACTAATCTAATTTGTGTCCTCACCCTCATGAGATTGTGGTTCTAGGAAGTGGCTTGCCATGACAAATCTTGCCATGCCTACCATCTTTGGCTACACCTCTCCCATCCTGAAGACCTCACATCGTTCCTCTACCATCTACCTACCACTATATGTTTGTGTCCCCTCCCCCTTTCATTGTCATATCAACCCCAACCCACTGACTACCTTTACCCTGACAAACTTATAACCACACCTTACAGTGTTGTACTATTTTCTTGTTCCTTCCATTTGATTTACTGGCATAAATGTGAACACCTCCAAATGTTAGCAAGGCTATTTTCTCCAGATCTTTCTTTGAGCAAACATGTCTAAAGATTTTCCTTCTCAGTGAAATAATCTCCAACATTGATACGCAAGCTGGCTTTAAAAGCTACAGTCCAGTACCACGTATATGTTCTACCCGTTCACAGAGTCAGCTGATTCTAATCAGTGCAACTCTTCAGCCAGGTAGATGGAGTTAGTTATTAAAAGCACCTGTATTAAGTGCACAAGTAGAACCAGGTGTTTGGAATATATGGTACTAGAGTGTTCATTTAATTTTGTACAGAAGGTCTGGGACTGCTTTCATTGACATTGCTGTATTAGGGAGACATTTTACCTAGCCAATCAGCGAACAAAGGAAGTGGTCTTGAGTGATGAGGTTGACTTTGTGTCTCAATACAGCACTGACAGACCATCTGTATAAAATGAAATATACCTTCTGAATCCAGGTTGCTCATCCCTTTGAGTGTGTACATGGATTCTGAGTTGCACGCCAAAAATACTGAAGAACGAACCATCAGTTTGCTGTAATTAGGGTTGTTTTGAGTTTGAACGTGGTTGCATGTGTGTCCTCAGGCCGGGAGCCATCCATCTCCAGCGACACGCGCACAGATTCATCTACAGACAGCTGCAGCTACCGACCAAGTCGTTCGCAGCACGAGTCGCTGGCCAGCCACTTCTCCTCAGACTCCCAGGGCACAGTGGTGTGCAGCCCCGACAGCCCAGCAGGCTCCCAGCACAGTCTGGAGACGGCAGGTTGGACACACACACAAACACACAATCACACATACACACACACACACTCTCGCTCTCACCCACACACACACACATGCACACACATACACACACACTAAAACTCACACACAAATAAATATTATGGGGGCTGTTTCCATGCTCAGGTGAGGTGCTACTGAAGGAGCAGCCCAGCCCAATGTCCACACCGCGTCCCTCCAGCAGGGGGCGACCTCAGCAGGACTACCCAGATGCCGGGACGCTGCTGATGCACGGCCGACCTCCGTCGTCCTGCGCCAGCTCTGGCCTGGGCGGCTCGTCCGAGGGCGGGAGCGCGAGTGGGAGTGGGAGTGGGAGTGTTGGAGGAGGCACCCAGGGGAGCGCTACCCGTGGGCCTCGAGAGCGCGACATCTGGGAGGACGAGAGCACTAGCAGCGAGTCCAAGTCCAGCTCGTCCACAGGGGGGCGCTGCTACCGGCCCGCCTGGCGCCCACGGCGCGAGGCCCTCAACATCGACAGCATCTTCAGCCGCGATGGGACCGGCCGCCGCTGGCAGCAGCCGCTGTCCGCCCTGCCGGCCAGCCCTCCGCTGGGGGAGGCTGGAGGCTCGGGAGGAGGAGTAGGAGGTGGAGGAGGGGGAGCGGATTACGCAGGTGGGGCCGAGGCAGCTGCGTGTGATGGGGAGATGGAGCGTCTGCCGCCCCCTCCGCCCCCGCGCCTCATCCAGAGGATGGAGAGTGGCTACGAGAGCAGCGAGAGGAATAGCAACAGCCCCGTCAGCATGGACATGCCTCTGCACGACCCCAGCACACACAGGTAGGCGCTGACCCATGTGCACACCTCACTACCCACTTTACATACACACACAGGTAGGCCCTGACGCATGTACACACATCACAACCCACTTTTACACACACACACACACACACATACAGGTTTGTTTGCTTGCATATTAAAATTTAAAGTTCTTTTCTGTTTCCCACGGACTGCTACTGCTTTTATATGTGTAGTCAGAAAGTCCATGGGCTCTATTTTCACGATCATATGCGCATTGTCTAAAGTCTGAAGCGCAAGTTGCTTTGGGGGCGTTCCCGACACAATTTGGTATTTTGACGGCGCCAAAAGTGAATATTGCGCCAGGCGCATTGTTCAAAAGGGTTGGTCTTAAATTACTCCATTAATCATGGGTGTGTTTTGGGCGTAACATACAATTAACCAATGAGAATTTATACTCTCATTCCCTTTAAGAGCCAGCGGGCGCATTGTCCATGGTCTGTCGCTATTGCGATGGAGGATTTACCCGGACGGGAGGAGCTTTTCGGTGGAGGAGACCGATCTGCTGCGTGAGCAGTTAATATTCGGGGATGGAAAGAATCCCGCCAAACCTCCGTGGGTCAAAGAAGTATGGGGGGAAATATCTTCAGTAATTTGGCAAGAAGAGAACTTTCGAACAGTGCCGAAAGCGGTACAATGACGTTGGAAGACAGGGAAACAAAAGCTTTAAACTCAAAGGAAACATAAAAAATAAACGGAAGGTGGAGGTCCATCGAGTTTTCTTTTTGATGATTTGTCCATTTCATTTCTTACAACTTGCCACGCTGTTTATTTAAAACGACAAAAGAAATCGTAAATAAACTGCAGAACATTGCAGCCGCTGTTTATTTAAAACGACAAAACAAAACGTATATAAACTGCAGAACATTGTTATAAACTGCAAAACATTGCTATACTCTCATTATTTGTGCCTGTTTGCTTATTAACACAAAAATACATGGCTATACAGGCTATACATGTTGCAACTTTTCTGCCAGTTCAGCTTGCCTCTCTGGCGCAACAGCAGATGCATCGGGGTTCAAAGCGTTGTGCACGCCTAAAATAGCTTGATAACTGACAAAAAACATGGTTTGCGCTGGTCTATAGGAAAATGTTTTTTGCATCCTCATAATAGCATCTGGTGCGCTTTGCGCCAGCCCACACCTCTTCTTTTCGCTGACACGCCCGTCACGGCGCAATGTCAACAACGTGATTTTTTTGCCTGAAAAAATGAACGATGCGCTGGCACAGAATAGCAATGACAGCATGCGCATGTCGCCAATGCACAATGCGCCGCGGCAAAATAGGGCCCCATGTCCCATGTTTTCTTGGTAGCCGTAATCCTTGCAGTTGGCCAACTCTTAGCCCAAGATCATTTGAGACGGACCTAGATAAGATGGAAAACTGTCCTGTGGTTACAAGTGAAGATTTGTCATGCATTTTCCAGGCCACAGAGGAGACAAATCATCCTTCTTGTTTTAGTGGTCAGTTCAAAAGGCAGCATCTGTTGGGGTATGGGGGTTGCCTTGGCTATGGTCTGCTTGCTCATCTGGAGAGTTAAAATTAATGTATGTATGTGTGTATATATATATATATATATAAGATGCCACCCAGACATTATATTGTGAGGGTGGACTTTAAATATTACCAGATAATGAGGGCAAACTGCATTCTATACAAATTCCAACAGTGTGGTTCCATGATAAGAGCAACATGATGCTAAAATAGCTGGCTTGCTGTTCAGATCTGTCAAATTTTAAGCATAATAAAAATGAAAACATAATGACAAAGTAACCTAGAAATAACCAGTTTGGCTGATAAAATCATGTCAAGGACAGAAAAAGAAAGCTATTTTTTATACAAAATCATCTTGGCAGTAACTGTTAAGTTTATCTTCTTTGTTTTATTTTCAGTCCTACTCAACTTTTCCTGCCTTTTATTGACACCGCCCCAACTTTGAAATGCCCATATATATCCCATACAACAATAAAAATCCAGTTTTAGTAACTGATATGTTGTCCTTGGACTATTCTCAAACAAATATATTGCTTGTATGATTTGAGAATTATAGCATTTGTTTTTTGTTTACAGTTCACAGTGTCCCAAATATATTGGAAGTGGGGTTGTACAACTTACCACACACATACAGCAGTGTCAGACTTAAAACAATACCAGACCACATACATACAGCTTACCAGATACGTACACACATGTAAAGCACACAAACAGAAAACACACAAAAGCATACTTGCACATGATGCCGTGCAGCTACAATCCATCTGTGAGATCACACTGTCGAACTAACACCGTTGTTTTGTTTCAGGGATCTGGTCTGTAAGAGGTCGCTGACTTTTGGACCGTCCTGGCGCTCTGTGCCCAAGTCCAAGAGCAGCAGCGCCATCCTGCAGGAGCTGCCCTCCCCGAGCTGGGCCCGAACCCCCACTGGCCCGGGTGAGTCCAGATGCCAAGGTCTCTCTGTGGGTCAGCAAACTAGGTCAGACAGCTGTCACAGCACAGACGTCTCTCTAGGCACACATTGTAGTGGTGTAGTGTAGTGATCCTACTATCGCCATAGCACCTACTGTCAGCCATTTCGGCTGCTGCTCCATTTAAAACAAGGCTTTACCTGGAGAAAACTCAGTTATCCCATTGAAAATAAGCAAATTCAGCTCTCGTAAACTGTTGGTTTGAGTAAGTTGGTTTGAGTAAGTAAGACAATTAGCACACTTGCGGTGGCTTTGCTGTATACACTGAAAGTAGTGTATTGAGCCATTTGTGCATTCATGTCAGGTATGTTTACTGTTGACGGTTTGAAACACAGTTAGGTCACTCTAAATGTAGTTACTATTGGTGTTTGTCTTAAAGCCACTTCATAGGGGACAAAGGTCCATACACCAGATCAGATCAATTGACCCAGTGTGACAGGAATGAGAGAAATATGCACTGGAAACTTCCTTGATGTTTGTCAGTGATTGGTCTGCAATGTGCTGCTGGTGATTTTATTGGCAAATTCCATTTCTAGTAGTATTTTTCTTCTGTCTCGTGCCTAAGTACATTAGTAATGTGTGTGTATGTGTGTGTGTGTGTGTGTGTATATATGTGTGTGTGTGTGTGTGTGTGTGTGTGTGTGTGTATGTGTGTATATATATATGTGTGTGTGTGTGTGTGTGTGTGTGCATGTATATGTGTGTGTGTGCGCGTGCATGTATATGTGTATGCAGCTGAGGTCCGCAGCGAGCTGGACGAGCTGCAGGAGGAGGTGGCGCGTCGTGCGCGGCAGCAGGAGCTCCAGAGGCAGCGGGAGAAGGAACGGGAGGCAGCTCAGGGCTTCAACCCCAAACCCAGCAAGTTCATGGACTTAGACGAGCTCCAGCACCAGGGTAATCAGCAGCACCACCATAGGGAGAGGGAGAGAAAAAATAAGGGTTACACTTTATTGTAATGGTCATTGTATCAGTGTTACAGTGTATTTACATCATAAAGTGATGCAATGTGCAATGAAGTGTGTAACAACATGTGACATTATGTTCCTACACTGTACCTCAAGGTGAAGGTAAGAGTTAGGATTCAGGTTTGTGTTGGGCATGTACAGTGTAAGTACACAATGCTGCATGTTGTTACAAGTAAATACACTGTAAAAGGTCAACCAAAATCAAAAAAACAAAAAATGTTAACAAAAATGTAAAATAAAGTGTTGGTAAAATTTTCAAGAGGTGTCATGTATGAGTGCTAGTGTGTGTTGAGTTGAGTCGCATGCACAAGTCATGTGTGTTGTGGTTGTGATTGTACTGTGTGTTGTATTGTGGGTTTTTTGTACTCTCCACAAACATTATGACAGCCTAATTGGATACCATCAGTCCAGTTGGGCAACATATGCCCCGCACCACAATACGTGTCCAGTGCCTGGTCTCGCAGTAGCTGGTGTGAGGTTGAACAGGAGCTCCATGTGTGGCCGATTACCAGGACGCTGTCCACTTCCACCCCATAATTTCAGCCAGGCAAGGAGGTGAAGTGCATAGGACAGCAGGATAAAGGGAAAGAGTGGTGAAGCAGCCGAGGAAGAGAGGAGAGAGGGAGAAACGGGGGAGGGAGGGAGGGAGGAGGGAGGAAGAAGCAGTAATGAGCTGTGGGTGGTAGGGTTGCCAGCTTCAGATGAATCCTTCTGAAATCGATAGGCCTTCCTCAGCAGGATGGGAATGGATTGCTGTGGGCGATGCGGTTGCATGAACTGGCATCCCAGAGGTATAATCAAATGTAATGCTCGCGTAAGGCATAGCCACACCCTGCTGCTCAAAATCATTCACTGTAATGCACAGACATCGAGAGAGCGCAAGAGAGAAAAAGAGAGCACGTGCGAGAGAAAGAGAGAGAGAGAGAGAGAGAGAGAGAGGGAGAGAGGACAGGAGGTATTTCACACATACAGTACATGCACCCCAAGGCCAAGCTTACAGTTTGGAGTATTAATGCTAAGATGGAAAATGCAATTTTGACTAATGTCCCCGCAAATACAACTTTATTTTCTAATTTTCCAAGGATTGTCAAGTGCAATTGTCAGGTTCGAGCTGTTTGAGTGTATCTGTGTGTGTGTGTGTGTGTGTGTGTGTGTGTGTGTGTGTGTGTGTGTGTGTGTGTGTGTGTGTGTGTGTGTGTGTGTGTGTGTGTGTGTGTGTGTGTGTGTGTGTGTGTGTGTGTGTGTGTGTGTGTGTGTGTGTGCGTGCTGCTGTGTTGCTTGTCCAAAATGGTGGCTTGTCCTCTACTGTGATTTATGAGAGTAGCTTCGTTTTCAACAGCCAGGCAGCAAAAGAAAAAAAATTCTCAGTCCAGACCAGGCTATTTTAAACAACCAGCTTAAAGCGCTGAAATTCAGGTCACCAGTGTGTGTATGTGTGTGTGTGTGTGTGTGTGTGTATGTATGTGTGTGTGTATGCGTGTTTGAGAAACAGTGAGAGAGTTTTGGTGTAACTTAACAGAAAGGGTGGTTGGATGGTTATTTGTTACGCAGTTAAAATGAGCGTTGGGATTAACACCCCCTGACCCGTACTGCTAATAGGCTACTCAGTTATTTACCCACAGTTACAAACATAAGTAATCAAGAGGTCTCTTTTCATATTTTCATATCTCTCTATCTCTCTTTTTCTCTCTCTCTATCTCTCTTTCTCTCTCTCTGTCTCTCTCTTTCTCTCTCATTTTCTCTTTTTCTCTGTCTGTCTTTCTCTCGATCTTTCACCTTCTCGCTTGCTCTCTCTCTTTGTCTTTCTCTCTCACTTTCTCACATAGACACACACACACACTTTCTGTTCCTCGTTTGTGAGAGTGTGTGTGTGTGTGTGTGTGTGTGTGTGTGTGTGTAGGCGCCCACTGGACACGGAGCGTCGCGTCAGAAGCGCTACTCTAAGGCATAACAAAGACAGAAACAGATTATTTTAATGCTATTTATAACAGCTAAGAACTTGAGAGCATTACTATACAGTTAAATTGTCATTTTTTTATTAGCCAAATATGAGCTAGATCATCAATATTGCATTAGTTACTTTTGTTAACAGATGACAACAGTTGCTCAAAGGAGAAAAAATCTTGTTTTAAACTTCAGCCCAAATGGTAGGAAATAGCAAATAAATACAACTTTGATAGAAAACTAAGTGATTTCTATGTTCCTTCCATGGTGCACTGCAGACATGTCCGGTAGGCACTGGCCTTGTGTTTGTGTGTGCCGTATGTGTTTTTAGTGTGTGTGTGCTACCTGTGAGCCCCTGAGCAGTTTACCATTTGCTCAGGAACCCAAAGACATGACAAGAGTTTCTTTTATGGATGTATTTCAGCTGAGGGGTTTACACAGATATTGCAAATATTCCCAAGTCATTTGTGTGGAACTACTTATAAAGAATGTTCTAGAATGCCTCCACAAGGCTCAAATCAACTGTAAATGGCTTATTTGGGCCTTGAATGAAGTAAGACTTAGGGAACCATGGCAGCACATCTTAACCTTTCATGCAGTTTTGCCCATGTAACAACTGAAGGCAGGAGAGCAACCAAGGCAACAGGGAGTCAGGGGAGATACACTTCTTGTGCCAAAGCATGGCCATCACTATCATGAAGATCGTTTAAAAAAAAAAAACGTAAATGTTCCTTGCCCCACTGCTCCCAAGGGGCCCAGGGCTGAGCTCCTAAAGCCCTCTAAGTCGAATTCTCTTTTATGAGATTTGTATAACTAAAGCACTTTGTCTTAAAGGAAAACTTCAGTGTGAAATGAAAATTGGCATGTTAAAACATCATACCAAGTTGTTGTGTTTGCTGAGGATCAAAACTACGCTAGCCTGTTGCACTTCACTATTTTTACCTTTTGGTCGAGAAAACTAACAGTGCTTGACCAACAGAAGATTTAATCATTATAAAACAAACACACATACTTACCTATATTTCGCGAAGTGAATGTGTGCAGCAAAATGACTGTAAATACAATGGTGGCATGGCTTTTTCTAATTATCAAACTTATGTCACTTTGTTTGCCTTTGTCTTACTCGCTTGTTTTTAACGCCTATTTTTTTATTGACTAATGGAGGCAATCAGGGTAGAAGAACATTTTATGTGCAGCAACTTGGAATGACCTTTCGTATTTCAAAAACAGCAAGTACTAAACGGTTTCTCGTGGAATGAGACCTTTAATATTTTTATTGGATTTATTGAAAAAGGCTCACAATGTTAGTTATTGGGGCAGAGTGTTAATCTTAAAGTTAGCTTGAAGACATTGTTATTTTTAACCTGTTAAAAAAGCTCAAAGTAGCTCCACACTTCTTTGGTAGTATAACAAGGGCCGTTTATTAAAAACTGCTTATACAAGTTTATACAAGCTTTTGTGGTAGTTACCGCTATGTTAAAAGTAAATCCCTACAAGTTGATTGACGAACACAAACCACTAGGCAGAATAGGAGGAGAGATAGTAAAAATTAATTCTGTGCAAATGCATGGATTTTTTTTGTTGGTGACAATACCTGGTCATAATCTAGAAGGAAATGAATAGCCCCACATATAGATTCTGTTATGCTGCATTCGCCAATCAGCTTGTAGGACTTAGTTATAACATGGCAGCGAGAAACTATCTTAAAGGAGAAATTCGGTGTAAAATGAAAATTGGCATGTTAAAGCGTAATCTTCATGCTTCGTCTAAGGGCACCTACCACTTCCATTGTTAGCCTTCTGGGACAAACGGTAAAAATAGTTAAGTTCTGAATGCAACAGGCTAACTTAATTTTGCTCCTCAGCAAAACATACAAACTCGGTATGATGTTTTAACATGCCAATTTTCATTTTACACCGAATTTCTCCTTTAAGGTACAGTCCGTATAAACAGTCTTTTTGTTTGGAAGTTTAAAATGCAACAGGTTATCTTACTTTTGCTCCTCAGCAAACATACCAACAAGTTTTAACATACCCAAAGTTCATTTTACAATGGGTTCGTCCTTTGATGTCACAGCATATAATGCTAGGTTTAGAAAAAGAGTTGGAGGCCATTTTGAGTCTTGGTTTCTCTCCTGCACTGGAAGCTTCTCCACTCTGCCCTCTCTAACATGCCACTCATTGACTGGCCTTCAGCAAGTGTAGCAGTGCACCGCATGGGTACCACAGGTTTACGTTAACATGGCTGACCAGCTGCCCTCCATGCAGTGCTGGCCTTTCTCTGACCCGTGGTGCACTGCTTAACCTGCTAAAGGTCTGTGGAAGAAGTGTATTCTCCTGGTGTCGAGTGGCCACGCTCCACTCGACTCCATCTCTCTTATCAACTGGAAGTGTAGAACACAAGCAGCATGCTGGGCCCTTCATAACTCGCCTCTTTCTTTCTTCCCTTTGCATTTTGCTTTCTTTCACTTTCTTCTTTTCTTGTTCTCTCTCACTCACTTTCTGATTGTCTGTCTTTTTCTTTGTCTTCCTCTCTCTGTGTCCTCTCCATTCTGTTTTTATTTGTTCTTTTGCATTGTAGCTTCACTAAGATTGCCCATGCATGAGGCTAACACTGATAACAGGAGTGTGTCTGCGGCCGGCCGGCTGCAGGGGTGCATGCAGAGGGCTGGAGGTCAGCTGGAGGGTGAACGGCCACCGGAGCAGAGCAGAGCGCACGGGCCGCACAGGTACTGCTCCCCTTTCCCCCACCCCACCCCACCCCACCCCACCCTACCCTTGCTGTCTGTCGCAACACCAATAGACAAAGCTCACTTACAGCCATCTGCTCAGCGAAGCTAAAGTCAGTTCAGAAGGCTGCTCCCAGCGTTTGGTGACATCGGAGAGGAGAGTACGTAATGTAACCCTAATTTCACACAAACTTAAAGAATGAGACACCTTTTGATTTTTTGAGTCTATGGTAGTCTGGCTGAAATTATTGTTACAGTAATGTGTTTGGTTGGCAACAGGCCAGTCAAATATATACTGTAATAGTTGCACTCTAAGTCAATGTGTTGTTTTTTGGGAAAGCCTCCTGTTCCCATACCTTTTGAATTCTGCTTTGTCAAGGCAATAGAAAATTATCACTGAAATTTTAAAGGTCTCATTCACCGAGAAGCCGTTTAGTACTTGCTCTTTTTGAAAAACGGTCACTCTGACTTGCATATACATGCTGCATGTGAAAATGTTCTTCTAACCCGATTGCCTCCATCAGTCTATGAAAGAAAAGACGGAATAACAAGCGAATAACAAAAGAGCAAATGAAGTGACGTAAGTTTGTGAATTAGTAAAAAGCCATGCTATAGTTGTAATTATAGGAGGAGTCTTGTGGTTATACCACGGCTTCCTTCAATTTCATATTGTGATGTGCTCTTTAGAACGGTTATTATTTTCTATTTATGACCCTCTGGAACGTGGTGCTGCTTTCTGATTGGTTGCTAGGCATGCAGTAAAATCGTATATCATGCACGCCTTGAAAGTAGTTCTTGCAAAAAAGTTTAAAACTTCAGCACCGTTCCATATCAATACCCAATAGAATGTACGTACCTACTGTAACCGTCTCTATCAAACTTCACAATTAATGGCAATGTCGAGTTCAATTTCCATGAACTTAGCTAACACCTGATGAGCAGTAGCAATCACCTTACCAAATGAAAGGTAACCTTGACAACCAATTGTCTGAGGGCTGCATAGCGCTCTACTTAACGTTACAAATATTAGGCTACATTGTAGGCCACATTGTAGCGAAACCGAGTCTAAGTTAACCCTCTAAGTTAATTAACTCTAAGAGAATTATTTTAAATACATTCTACATAATTGAGTGGCATTAACCGGGTCATAAGCGGGGTAACATCCTCCGAGGCGTGCATTATATAGTTTTAAGTCAACTTGGCGGAGCAAACTTCCCTCCGCTTTGCGTCGGGAAGTTCTTAGGCTCCACCTTGTTGACTTAAAACTGTATAATGCACACCTCGTCAGATGTTACCCCTTACATATACACACATGTGAAGTAGTCCCTGCTTCCCGACTGTATCATGTTTATGCATCAATGTGCCAAGTTCATGGTAAACTCCGCTTCGCGTCATGACCGCATTACCACCTCGAACGTGCATTAACTTTCTGATATACAAACCCTGTGTCGTCCATTATCCCTTACATACAGTAGGCTTTGAAAGATGGTAGCCTGTGACTAGCATATCCAAGAACCTGTCATTCTTCCCTCTCCATCTCTTCCACCAAACTAGAATAGCCTGAAACAGGAGCACTAAAGCATTTTTTCCCAAAACCAGCTCACAGGGCATTCATTAATGCTAGAGACCACTGCAAAATTATTTGGGAAAAAACGGTGCAATGACACATTTAAGACAGCTAGACTGCAATTAAGCAGTGTAGCCCAATTTAAAGTATTCTTATCATTTTTGCTCTCATCACTATCATGCTTATTTCCTCTTTGTGGGCTTCATTTTCATATTTTTAAGTGTTTCCATAGGTCCCCACAAACAATATAACAAAATTAATTCTCCCAGTACCTTCAACTAAACTGTCATGTACAGTCTTGTTCTTTGCGTGCTTGCTGGTATCTTCCACTTTGCCCAGTTGCCATGGTGGCAGTTAGGGTTAAGGGCACACTAAATGTAGACACCTCAGTGCAGGAGAAAAATGTCAGATTGTTAGTTCAAACACTGGCCACACTGACTACACAGCACAAGGCAGAGATCTTAAAGGTCCAAACCTACTGGCACTTCTTCCTCCTCCTCTTTTTCTTCTTCTTCAACTTCTTCGCCTTCTTCCTCCTCCTCTTCTTTCTCCTCTTCTGCCCTCTTCTCTCTGTTGTCCAGATCGATGAAAGCAGGGGCGGTGATGTATGGGCTGACCTGCCCCACAGCCCCATGGGTAATTACAGAGCGTGGTGGTCTGGGAGTATTTACAGGGAGCCAACACTCTATCACATTAATCAGCACTGCTTACCCAACCAAACACTTTTCTCTCTCTCTCTTTCTCTCTCTCACTCTCTCTCTCTCTCACACACACACCCACACACACACACATACTGTAAACACACACACACACACACACACACACACAGAAACCACAAACCACACATGCACACACATGAGGTACACATAAACCGACACACAGTCATAAAATACACTCACATGCAGTATGCAGGCATACGTACTGTAGACACACTCAGACAGCCCACTCTCAGTCGATTACAAATACATGAAGAAATCTATGAAGTTACTCTGGCTGCTGCTGTCATCGTGGCGTGACGATGAGTGAGAATGAAGATGGAATTGTAAGGACATTTAGTTCAACTCATGAATATATATATATGTATGTATATATATGTATATATATATATATATATATGTATATATATGTGTATATATGTGTGTATATATATATATATATGTATTCAAGCACTTGTGTGTGTGTGTGTGCGTGTGTGTGTCTGTTTGTGTGTGTGTGTGTGTATGTGTGCGTGTGTATGTGTGTGTGAAGCCCCCTGCTTTCATATGTCTCAAAAGGAGGATTCATTTCTCTTATCACTGCCGGTTTCACTTCAGATCAGTGTGGCGCGGTGACACCTTTAGCACTGCAGTAACTCATCTGCAGAAAAAAACAGGTTAAGGTCACTATGTGCGTCACTCCGCAAGGTGTGTAGATGTATATGTGTGTGTGTGTGTGTGTGTGTGTGTGTGTGTGTGTGTGTGTGTGTGTGTGTCAATGTGTGTGAGGGCAGGCTCATATACAAAGAACGTATGTATTGTGTGTGGATGTAAGAGAATGTTAAGTATAGGCCACGTTTAATGCAAAACTGGGTAAAACAAAGGAATTAGTTGTGTCGTTTTAGTGTCCTAAGGAGCTTTGCAGCCATAGGAAGAGGCATATGGGTGATCGTCCTTTTTCTGTGATAGCAGTCGTGTCGGGAGGAAGAGTGATGATGGAGCGTGAACACTAATTTGTTGCTGTGTGGGTACATGGTCCCTGTGTGCCGCATTGTACCAGACCAGAGGCCCTCTAGTTGGGAAAACAAACAGTGTTTAAAAAGCTGACAGAAAGCAATCCTTCACCTGGAAATTGCACACGTCTTTTTGTCCCCAAAACACTATGTTTCTATATAATTTTATACTTGTATATTTTGTCACAGAAACGTGCAATAGCACCTTCTGCTAATATGAGAATGAATTACAGCTGACTCTAGCCATTAGTTTGTATGTCAGTGTATACTTTTTAGTTAGTTGTAGTCAGGGTTTATGTCACTTTGGAAAAGTAGTGCAGTATTTATGCTGATTCTACAGTGGGGCCTAATAGACTGAACCCCCCATATAAATTGATGAGGGTGTTTTAGTGTCATCTTTAAAATGTGCTCAGTGGTGTTCAGGACTGGATAGTTCTATTCACTTCAGTCCTCCTTCTCGGGGACACTTAATCTTGGCAGAAATGACTGAAATAATTTTCAAACCTATTGCAGACAATGCATTTTTTACCACAGTGCTGAATTTGCATTTTCTGTATGTGCTTTTACATTTATTGATCAATTGGTTTATTTTCACATTTGAGAGCTCAGTTGCTGATATGCTGGCAAGGAGGATTTTGGTGATTTTTTAAGTGAGTAAAGTTGGTTTGGAAGCAAACAACATATGCAAGTTATGAATTGCACCAATCAGTATTCATACCTATAATACGCACATATTCTAACCCTAACCCTAAACAAACAGAGGTCACTATAGAGCAGCAAAATATAATGATTGGTATACCACCACAAACATTAAGAAAAGAACATCTACACCTTTTGGGTTTTTTTAGAATTACAGCATTGAAACAACTAAACTTTGGAAAAAATCTGAACCACCCAAAGTTAATAAGTGGTTGAAAGCTGTAGAAGAAATGTGGGAGATAGTGTTGGTGTTGTACAATATTAATAAGAAGGGAAACGTGTTTAAGATGGGAACCCTACCAGTTGAGTAAGGAAGAGGGAATTTTGTAAGGGTAAAAAATGTGAGGAGAAGAGGGGGTGGGAAGATGGAGCTGTAAAGAAGTAAGGAAGCCATATCCCTTTTTTAACTTGTTTTATTCCTTTATTCCTTTATTTTCTCTCTTCCTTTTTTCTCTCTATATACTTGTAAATAAAATGTATAACAGAGATATGTGTATATATGTGAATTAATAAGGGATAAAACAATAAGGAATTAATGGAATTTTTGGTACTTCTTACTCGTTAAACTGCTTACTCTGCTGGTATGCATGTTCAGTAGTACACGGGTATATAGAAACATTTTTTTCTCCTCTTTTTATTTATTTATTTATTTTAACACAAGGGAAAAAATGTGAAGATGTGGAAAGTATGTTTTGGACTATAGTCATATGTAATTGATTATCACAATAAAGTACCTAAGTTAAGGTACCTTCATACCTAAGTTAAGAGTGTAAAGTATAATTGTCAGTATAAGACATCAATGCCACCCATGTTAATTAGGGCTGAATAGTTTCCTGCGGTGTCATAATGCCATACGCATCACGATACGCATCATGATACAGAGGCCACAATACGATACCTATCTCAAAATTATTATTGACTGTAAATATTACCATATTCAAAATATAATTATTAATAACTGTTTTAATTTTATAAGACTACAAAGGTAAAGCCTAAAGGATCGCACATCTTAAAAACACCTCAATTAAAGCCCCCAAAGATCTTAAATACTAATGTTCATTTATTATTAAAAATAATACTTAAAATTAAAATAATTACATTTAATTTTTTTTTTTAATTAAAAACATTATTAAACATTCAGTTTCAATTCTGACAGTTATTCATTTGCAATGAAATTTTTGTTTCTCTCATATGCTTTTATTTTTTATGCTGTATCCCTATAGAAGTAACTGTACTAATATGTTATGATGTAGGAGTATCATGATATATCACAATATCAATGTTTTGACCATAGCCCTAATGTGAATAATGCATATTTAACCTCCTCAGTGGTATTTGGAACCAACATACTGTAAAAAAAATATTTGATGTGCCAGTGCCTAACCAGTCAGTTGTCTGCACTCTTTGTATTTGCACCCTCATGTACACATTTTGGAATATGTCATGCCCCAAAAGATGACTGACCCAAATCATCATATTGCATCTGGCAGTCAAGAGATAGAAAATAAATGGTTTGTAAAGCAGTTGTACTGCACCTTATCTTATAGGCAGTGGGAAGGTAGCCTGGTAAACCCACCCCTCGTACTTCATTTCATTTTGTACAGAGGGTCTGGACCGGAATCTCTTGAGGGTCATGTAGTCGGCCCCAGCAAGACCGATGCAATCAGCGAACAGAGGGTGTGTTCATTAGCCATGACGTTGACCTTGTGTGCTACATTTGAATTGTAGTGCGTAGGTCGGCTAATTGCATACGTGACGACCAGGCGTTAACGATTGGGTAAAGGCAGAGCCACTTGTTTTAAACTTCAGCAGAGTCCACACATCCAGGAAGAAATCGTTTCTGATGGTGTCTGGTCCAGATCCTCTGTACAAAATGAAATGAAGTACAAGCAGCTGGTTTACCAGGCTAGTGGGAAGGGGGCGTTATAGGAAAAGCCTTTAACTGTACACCATTTTGTTGTGAATAGTTTAAAAGCCATAGTCCATTACTAAGTGAATTTAAAAGTAAGCCATGAAGTTTATTTTCTTCATATTAAATCCCTCTTTATTCTTTTATTTTGCTTTCAGTGTGTTTAAGGTGGCTTACTGTAGATTTTTTTTCTCTGGTCCAAGAAATTAGTAAATGCCAGAGATGTCAGTCTCAGCTTCAGAAAGCAAAGGCTGCTGGCAGTACAACTGAGGCCTAATAGTCAGGGCTGGTTTTGGAATCAGAGGGTCGCAGATACAGTACGATTCTCGTACCAGTAGAAGAAAATGCACACCTCTGGTAAATGTTGTGGCTCAGTTACCTTGTGTTTGTACTGTAGCTTATCCTCTCCAAGTCTTGAGCCCTCTGTATTTATAGTTAAAACCCATTTGACATTAAGCTAGACCAGATTACCCAACATCTATATAAGGTCCATTTCACTTGTGCGGATTGCTGAATAGCCACATGCTGTTCTTGCACTGAACAAAAAAAAAACAATATTAGAAGCATTGTGGGGTGTTTATTTTTGTACTGTCTTTAGTGTCATCCCATGGTTTGAAAATTCCTGCTTTTTTAATGAAGAAATGGTACATAGTGTACCTTTGTACATTTTTTTCCCTGTAAAAACAAGGGTGTGGCCTAAGGTTGGGAAATTTCAGTTGATGTATAATTGGCTTTGTAAATGTATTCAGTGTACCACTGAAATGCAGTAAGAGGGCTGTTTGCTGGTATGGCAGTGTTTGTTATCTTGCCAACACATGCCACCCCTGTCTTGTGTGTCTGCTGTCAGCATAATTCTGACCACACCTCTCTCTCTCTCTCTCTTTCTCTCTCTTTTTCTCTTTCTCTTTTCCTCTCTCTCTCTCTCTTCCTCTCTTTCTCTCTACCCCCAATAGTGAACAGCCTGGCCCGCTCCAAGTACTGCTGACGAAAACCCCCCACCAGCTCTGGGACACCAATCAGGACGCTGCCCTTGCCCTGCCCTCCCTTTCCCTCCCTCAGTCCCTCTCCTCCACCAATCAAACGCCTTCATTTTCTCAGAGCCGCACATCAGTCACCTGCCCTGCCTCCATACAGCAGTCACCTAATAGGCCTCTTGTGTCCAGAAGAAACTACGATTGGCCAAATTCAGCAGAGGGGGTGGAGTTGAGGGAAGATGAACGTTGGGAGGGCATCAGGTTGTCTGACATCTTGCAGGCCTCAGGTGTGTCCATCCGGCCCCTCCGCAAGCACTTGGCCATCTCCCTGCCCTCACTACCGCTGGACGCCTGGAGCCTGCTGGGGAGGGGGGAGCAGCACAGCCAGGCCAGGGGGTCAGACACCCCCCCTCCTCCTCAGCCTCCCACTGCCCCGGCCCAAACCCGACCACCAGCAACTCCTCCACCACCGCCACCACCGGCTGATTCTCCACAGGCACCTCCCCACACTGAAGATGCGGAGGATGAGCAGGGGAGTAAGGAGGAGGCGCAAGGCCATGAGAGCGAGAACCACCTGCGCCTCCCGCTCTGGCACCCGCTGAGCTCCACCCAACCCCGCTCCCCTAGCCAATCCCGAGTTAGCTCCAGCTCTTTGACACCACCAATGCCCACATGCCATTGGTCATCCTGGAGCCTGGACCGCCCTGACGCCATTGTGGAACCATTCAAGACTCCCCCTGACAGCAGCACTTGGGACCCCTGCTCCCCACATCGTGAAACTAACCCTGCATTTAGTTCCAGGACACAGGGAGGTGCAATCTGTCCTGGTCCCTGGTCCAGTGCTTCCAACCAGGGAACAGACATGCCCAATGCCCCCTGCTCTGGCTCTGGAGCTGACCAGGAGCCTGTGGAACAGGAGCTTTCAGAGCTGGATTGCCTCTATCAAGCTAGTCTGATGGCCCAAAGCAGCTCTGCTACATCTCTCCCTGCTGCTGCACCCAGGGCAGGTAAGAATGGTTTGAGTTCAGTTGGGAGACATGCTAATATTAGGCCGGGGGCGGATTGTCGGAAAATTGGTGGCAGGCTAGTACCTTTAGTACCTTTACTCTAGACAGGGTACACAATTTACTGGCAAATTGAACCAGTACCGGTATTTGACTTTTTTAACAGTGGGAAGTAGAAAATGTTATATAGAGATGTGTAGAGATGGACTTGTATAGAGGTGGGCTGGATAAGTATGCTGCAGCGTAACCTTGATTGGTTAGAGAAACTGCAGATAAAACAGCATATTTCCCTCGTGGGCTAGGTATAGTATGAATGCATATTGTATATATTGGGCATTCTCATGCTTTTGACCGAGTAAACATGTCCCTGTCCTGCCAAGTCGTGCCATCAGGGGGTTAGCAGGTCTCAATTTAGCACTGCTAAGATTAAACCATAGCATGGTGCCAGTAGTGCCTTTGGTTTTGATATATTTAAGTTATACTTGAACACTTCAAGTCTTCAAGACATTAATACAAAAAAAGAACAACCTCTTCTGAGGGTTTCAAGAATGTAGTCAAAGTAGCAAGCTAACGGCCAAACATATGTGGTGCCTAGACTATAAAAGGCCCATCCAAGTGTAGCAGTCATCTCAAATATAACAGCAGAGGTTCCCAGCAAGTGCTATTTTGACTCATGCAACTTATTGAGTAAATAAATGCAAAACACTGAATGATGAATGTTTCCAATGGTAGCACTAGCTACACCACGGCCTGGTGTAACCAATACTGTTTACGGAAATGTTCTCTAGTTTCCCTTAACAAGTTAGGCACAACTGCTTATTGCTTGTGTTGACTTTATTTTTTCCAGTAAGCTTGTCATTTATTGTAATTTATCATAGAGTCATAGAGCAAGGCCAAATATTTACATGTTCTCTCTTTTAATGGTTGTATTTTTCTTTTCCCTCTTCTGGGGATTTTATTACACTACTAGTCAGTGGCCATTTGAAACTCTAGATTTTCAAATGAACTCAAGCGACATAATGATAACTGTGCATTTGATTATTTACGTTAAATTCATATTCCTGATTGCTGTTCATTTAATTAGTCATTCCTAATTTTAAGATTGTTATATCACATTAAAAGTTTTTGTCCTATGTGGGTCTTCTCGCAAGCATAGGAACATTCTCAACTACAGAAGCGTAATTTTTAGATCAACTTACAAGCCCCTGAGCCACAAACCAAAGAGCATGGCTTTGTACAATGAAAGTGAGATGTGAAGTTTCAAGTGCACTTATGTGCATCAGATCTGTCTACTCAGAAAGGAGTCACAGCACAACACAGACACTTTTGGTGCAGTTGCTTGCAGGTCTGTATTTCTGCCAGAGATATCCTACACAGCGTGTCTTCAAAGTCAATTGCTAAGTTAACCCTGGGTATATTGAGGGTTGACAAAGGCAGTGTTGATATATGTATTAGGGGCAAAGGGAACATCCTTGGAGATATGACAAAGGAAATGTAACATGTATCCAGTCAGCAAGGGCTTCTTTACCAGACTGGGGAAGAGTGTGCTAAGTATGAGTAGTAGTAGTATAGTATAGTATATAGAGTGAAAAAGAACCACATGCTGAGTGGGTTGTTATCTAGTGTTTTTCCAAATATTGGATGAATTTAAACCAGCTGACTATGCTGTTAAACTAACAAAGAGAGAGAGCCTGGTGATATTTGGGGGTAGACATGCAAACATTTTTCAATGAAACAAATCTCTCATTTGATGTAAAGTCACGTAATTACACCCACTGGAAGATGAAATAAGACTAAAATTCATGGTGAAGAGTGTCGATGGCTCAGCTGTGAAATAAAAAGCCATCACACCTGATGGCCGTTTACACCTTCACACAATTTCGCACCTTTGGCAACCATGTCTGATTACTGACGGGGCCGCGGTGGTTACATGGCTACAGGAGTGAACACATCAATAGCTACAGAGTTAATAAGTTAGAGATATTATCTTCAAAAGTACAGTAAATCAGACCTTGGCACAAATGTGTCTGCAATTACAATCAGAATCAGAGAATTCTAATTGCGAGTACAGTACCTCAGGCCTTCACACAATTTTGTCTGCAATTGGAATCAGAATCAGATTCTGATTTTCAGTACAGGCCTTGACACAAATTTGTCTGCAATTATAGCTTTTTTTGAGTGACGTTTGTTCATATGGGCATATATTGTGCAAAGAGTATTCAAAGGACAGAAAAAGGATGCTGTCTTTCAGGGCCCAACACACAGGGCAGCGTGTCTGTAATGTGCCTCTTTCTCTTCATCCAGTGCCTTCAGCTGCTCGTAAAATGCTGATTGGACGTGGACGCTCTCGGACCCCCACTGCTGAGATTGAGCGCAGCGCTTACGGACCTCCAGGATGCCCCCGCCCCCCCACCTTTGTCAATAATGTAAGAGTCAGGACCACCCTCTGCCTCCTTTAATCTTTTTTTTCTTCATTTTTCTTTCTTTCTCATTCCACTCTCCCTTGTTCCATCTCCATCTTCATCTCTAAGCACCATCTCTCACTTTCTCTCCCTCTCTCTCATTCTCTCTCTCTCTTTCTCTCTATCACACACATTGTATGTTGCTCTGTAGCACTCTCAAATACCTTCCTAATCTTACCACGGTGGTCTTTTAAGGTCTATCGGGTGTGCTGAACACTAGTTATTTAGACAGTGGGTTTATGTGTGTATATTTTGTTTGTGACTTAAGGAGAAAATGTAACCAGAACATCTCTTCAGTCCCTGTGCTTACATTATCAACAAAGTGCGCACTAAACACACATTTACAGTACAGTGCAGTGTGTAATGGCTGTGTCTGTGTGTGTACTGCCCATACATGTGGTTATGTGTCTGTCAGTTAAAACGTGCATATGTGTAGACATATTTTTCTGTGTTTGTGTTCTGTTGTGTGTGTGTTTCTGCGTGTGTGCGCACATGCATGGGTTTGTGTGTATGTGTGTTTGTGTGCATGCATGTGTGTGTTGGTGTGCATGCGTGTGTGTGTGTGTGTGTGTGTGTGTGTGTGTGTGCTAGTCTGCGTGGGGCCTGGAGCGGGAGAGGCATGCTGAGCAGAAGGGGGAGTGTGATGGTGATCAGATGAGACGCTTCGCTCGCAGTCTGAGTGGCACAGTGATTGGCCCGCAACACACCCGCCTGGCTCTATCCCGCAGCTTTGTGAGTTTTCACACACACTTTTGTGCGTTTACACCCATACAGACACACACACACACACTCTCTCTCACTCACTCTCTGTCTCTCTCCACACACACACACACATTAACATATGCGTGCATGCCCATACACATATGTACTCACTCGCACCAACTCAAATTACGCACTTACAAAAGAACACAGACATGCTAAGATGAGTACACACACAGACACATGGTCATTCCCACACACACACACACACACACACACACACACACACATGCATTTATTCATTAGCATGTATGAATAATGTTCAAAAGAAGCCAAGGCAGATTGCACTGAAAAACAAAAAGTAGTCAGAAATGTAAAATACCGATTCACAGCTGACGTTAAATCCAGAAGTCATGCTCTAGATTTTGCATTAACTAAATGGCGTCACGTGTGAACACGCGTGGGCGAAGACATGCACACTCTTCAGAGCCCCCCCTTCACTGTCATCTCCTCAATGCCACACTGCCACCCTGTGTCTGTGAGGTGTAACTGTCACTGCAGATGGGAGAGGTGAATACAGGCTCCCTCCCCCTGCTTCAGTGGTTTAGCAACAGCATGGCTTCCTTTGGCTGTCATTAACTGTCCACCACCCCCTCCTTTCTCCCTATCCCTGTTTCTCTTACACCCTCTTTCCTCTCTCTATCTGTGTGACTGCTTCTGTATGTGTGTGTGTGTCTACGTTGTGTGAATCCTTTAGAAGATTCCGAAGGACCAACATGTGGTTTGCACGTCCCACCTCTCAACTCATTCCAACAGCCTACCTCACCATCATCATCACCATCACCATCATCATGACCACAGCCACCACCACCATCCTCACTGTCCTCTTCCTCCACCACCTCCTCCATGAGCTTTGTCCTCCACCATCACCCTCATCCTCTTCTTCATCTCAGCTCAGACACATCTGTATGTTGATGGGCAGTTTGGCTCCCTGAGTGCCTGGTTTCAGGTGGATGTGGTGGTTGAGCGTAAGGTAAAGGCTGTCCTTGGTCCCTGAATGGGTGTGCCATCTTACATTGAGCCTGTATGCTTTAGACATTGAGGTGTTCTCATAGCTATCCTTGTCATTGTTTGTTATGTGACATTTTTTATTTGCGTTTTTCCGTAGTAGTTCTTGTGTTTGTGTTTGTGTGTGTCTTTTTCTTCCATTTGGTTGGTTCCGGAGCCTGCCCGTCATTCTCCGCCGTCCCTCCCTCCCGCAGGATGCGTCGCACGGCTCTGGGAAGTTCTGGCTGTGCCTGACGGGTGTGCGTCGGTCCCCGTGGCCTGGAGCAGGTGATCGGTCGGCGTTCCACTGATCTGCCGCACTCCTGTGCAAGAGCCAGAGGGGTCCTGCAGGCACCCTGTCTGGGGTCCTGGGTCCTCCTCCATTAGAAGATCCCTCAAAACCTACTCTCTAGCAGAGCATCCAGATCCTCTGGGGTGACCCAAGGCCTCTCCTATCTTCTGAGCTCCAGTCTGCTGCTGTACCCCGCTTCTCTAGAATATACCCAGCTCCAGCTCAGTCTATAGCTCCTGTCCTCCAGCCTCAGCTCCAGAGCTCAGTCTCAAGTCTGCAGTCTCCCCAGTGCACAGCTTCACGAGCAGTATGGGTCTTAGTCCTCCAGCATCAGACCCCAGCCCCAGAGCTACAGCTTCAGCTTTACTATCGGCACCACAGTTTAAGCCCTCAGCTTCGGAACCCTTCCAGCCTCCAGTGTGCGAAACAGCCAGGACAGCGCTGCAATTCAACGTAAAAAGGAAACTAAGTGCCCACCTTTCCTCTCCTCCCTCACCTCCTACATCTTCCTTCAGTTGTACATATCGGCTTTGACCTTCACACTTCACCCTGTCCCACACATACACTACTTTTGTGTTTCTCTGTCATGTCTATTAGCTATTCCACTCTACTGATGCCCTTTTACCCCTCAGCTACTCTTTCAGTACACTTTTGCTAACTCAGTCCCATTAGTTTAGAGAGGGCTTGCTGTCTGGTGTCTCCTCACGTACTCCCCAGCTCCCACCTGCTGTCCCAAAGGAGGAGTGACTCTGGGCCTGACGTGTTGCTCACTTTAGTTCAGAGTTTCCGACCCACCAACCACAGACCGCCTCCTGTCATTCTGTGACTGCACACGCTGCGGAAAGGGGGGACAGCATTGGGGCTGGCCTCAGGGTCACGGGTCACACCGGTCATGCTGAGAGAGATGGCAGACTCCCCTCTCTTGGGTCCTGCTGCAGAGTCCCACACAGCCCCACACACATACACACACACACACATGCCTACCAAGTCCCTCCTCCCCCCATCCCCTGCTGGGCCACTTCTCTTAATTAAAATGTCTAACAGGAAGTAGTAGGAGAGCTGGAGTTTGCCCTATGGCTTGCTGGCTCAGATTTTATATTGCTGATTTCCATTTAGGAACGTCCCTTTCCCTACCCAGCCAGCGCTGACACCATGATTAACATAAGAGATTGTGTGTCTGTGCGTGTGCATGTGAGAGTAGAAAGAGAGAAAGTGTGTTTGTGTGTGTATGTGTGTAAGAGAGAGAGAGAGAGAGAGAGAGAGAGAGAGAGAGAGAGAGAGAGAGAGAGGTGTGTGGGGATAACGTGTGCCCAGCAGACAGTTCCAACAGCTTGCTCATTCTCCTAATGAAGAAACAGCCTTCATCACAAAATGTAATCAATGAATACTCCATTGCATCACACAAACCTGTGCCCAATACCTTCCCCTTCAGAAAGAATTCCTCTAGTCCTCTTTAACCGCTCTCTTTTGTAGCAGGCAGGGCAAGTAGTGCAAGCTGCATAAATGTATCCACAGAGTTCTTTGAAAAAGATTTGAAATGAAGCAGATTCAACTGAAGAGCTGACCGTTTTCTATGTCGTCCACCTCCCTGCTCCAAGGCTTTTGAGGAGCAGGCACGTGCGTCGTCCGCACTCCCTCTCCGGAGGAGGCGAAGATGGTCTGATGGACATTTTAATCCCTCTGTATCTTACACGGGCATTCCCTGTAGCACATTAACTCCTACTCATAGTGTTACAGGCAGGACTGCTTTGACTTGACTGACCATAACACGTATAACTTACTTTGTGTAAAAAATGGGAATAATGATGCAAATGCTGATGCTATGGGGTTTAGTGCAGGGAAGGGGGGACATTTAAGTATGCTATGACATTCTGGAATGTTCATTCTGTTTTAAGGTAATAATTGTTATATGCATTAAGACAAGTATAGTACACTTCAGAAGTGTAGACTGGAGAAAAACTGCTATTTTTTCATTCCATTGATGGTTCTCCCATTTGTCTTGGGAGATAAAGCTTCCTGTTTTTTCTTTCCTATCATATTTCCTGTTACAAGAAAAAAAGAAAAAGCGAGACTTTGAGTGGCAGGTAAAAGGATGATGATAAGGCACAGGACAGACAGGAAGGAGGTCAGCACCTTTAAGAAGGGATTCAGCATGTACAAAACATTACTTTTTTGTTTGTAATGCTTTGACATTGGACCCCATTGTAATTAAATACACACACACACACATACACACACACACACACACACACACATGCAAAAACACTGTACATTCAGTTTCCTATGAATTCTTTGGAGCCAATTAGCTTTTTGCACAGTGGGACAATGATGAAATAATATATAAAGTAGCCAAATAACATAACCTGCGTGTGTAATCCTGTTGTATTGTAGAGTTATATGACCTGTCTTACTTTTCTTATATTTAACATATAATGCAACAGACTCGTCTCTTCAGTAAAACAGTAAAAGACGCTAGTTATTTGACATAACCAAAGATTGGTATTAACATCATGAAGTGTCTCAAATGGACAAAAGCAAGGAAGAAGGCTTTAGTTCTGATTCTCTTTTTTTATTTGTTCAGTTTCAGTCCTTTTGTTCCTCTGAGGGATTTTTTTGGTGAATGTAGCATGTGAGGTGCAGGAGTACGCTATGCAAACGCCCCTCCCAGACAACCAGCAAACAGCCACTCCATGGACTCCAAGGTCATTCTGTTCTCATTTTTAAACTCAAACAACAAACATGTTACTTCTGACTGGTTGTTCCCAGAATATATCTAAATGTCTTTAAGTATGTATATCTGGCCAAACAGACAGTAACAGAAAGGTGGTGGTTGGAGAGTTAGGAGTGAGGGAAAAAGCATTTTCAGTGGTTTTCCAGTCGGGGATTCATTTGTAAGTGCTTTTTGGGGGGTTGAGGGAACTTGTATTTTTGCAATAAAGTTATTACCAATGCACTCCAGCATATGTATGCGCCAATTTGCTCAAATTTATTTTCACTTTGGTTCATTTACTACTCCATCTAAGACTTGGTTATTTAACAGTATTAAATAAGCATCCTTATATTTTGGTGTAAAGCAGCCTAACTAGGCACTCACAAATGACACCAACAGTCCACGCTATAGAAAAGGAAAACTTATTACCTACTTAAAAATTACAGTAATGTACTGCATGGATCTTGTTTTACCAGTATCACGAACAATGGCATTATCCGACTGAACTCGACATTGCCATTAATTGTGAAGTTTGATAGAGACGGTTACAGTAGGTACGTACATTCTATTGGGTATTGATATGGAACGGTGCTGACTTTTAAACTTTTTTGCAAGAACTACTTTCAAGGCCTGCATGATATACGATTTTACTGCATGCCTAGCAACCAATCAGAAAGCAGCAGCACGTTCCAGAGGGTCATAAACTAAAATAGTGCCTGGTGAACCAAATGAAGTCTGGATTACCCTGACGTACTTAAGCTATGGGGCCGGTTTTGGTGGAATGCTCCAACCTGAACCACAGAACTACATGCTGTACACCTTGAATGTCCTGTGGGAATGACACACATGTTTATTTATCCACCATATCAATTATATAATCTGTAAGTTCCAGGATCTTCAGGTCTGCTACTAAAACAAACACCACTGATCTCAGCTAAAGCAGGTTGATTGGTAGCAGTGAGGTTGACTTCATAATGACAGCACCTTTTACCCTAGATATTGTATATTAAATTACACCCATTTAATTTATTTAGCCACATTAATAATATTGTCACATTTTCAGCACCACTACTTCGAGCTCAGTTTCCACTAAGCAGTTTAAAGGTTTAATAACTGTTCAGTGCTGTGACTCCACTAATCAGTGCCACATTTCAACCTTCAATTTTTTTAATTGGAGCTGGTTTGGTTAATTTGGTTAAATCAGAAACTCATTTTCTTTCATTTTGATTTCAACAATCCTTAATTTTACCTTTCATACAGTATGTGAGACTGACTCTCAAACCCCTTCCTGTATAAAGTGCTGCATAGAACCAACATTACAAAATGAAGACAACTTGCTGCATAGGTCTTTTTACATTTATTTGTTGGTTTGGTTGATTGTTTGGTTTGTTCATAACGTACACAGCATTGTTAAGCTGAATCAATATAAAAAGATCCATACAGCACTTCATATTTTTAAAGTTGGTTGTATGCTTCACTTTTTATAGTGATACTGTTTTTATGACCATCAGCCTATCCGCAGAGTTAAACACCTGAGATCAAACCCTTCCACCATTTACATTATAAAGAAGTCTGCATTTCAGGTAAGTGACATGGCACTAATAGTTAGGCTGGTAGGCAGGTTAGTAGCCAATTTTTTAGCACAGGAAATGTGTCCATTTAAGTCACTGGCCCTTGGCTGAATGAATGAGGGTAATGGTTATGAGTTACAGTCACAGCTAGCGTGAGAAAAATATAACTACAGTGGTCCCTCGCTATAACGCGGTTTTCTTTTTTTTCTTTTTTTTTGTACAGCGCATTGTGTTCTGCACCCTGATTCGCTAAGGGACTGTAGAACATTGTCAATCAATCTCCTCCGTGCCGTGTCTCCTATAGGCTACAGTACGCGTTCAGCTTGTAACAATTACATAAATCTTCGATGGCTAGCCGTGTGACTCCGATTTGCTGTATGTTTGCAAGTTTGAACTTTGAGAGTAGAAGAGAGACAAGAAAATGTCAATGTCTGTCAAAAGTGTATAAAGTGTGTATGAGGGGTTTTACAACCCTAAAACATTTATAATAATTGTTTAAAAAAATAAAAAATAAAAAAGCTTCGCGAATTTCGCCTATTGCGGGTTATTTTTAGAAAGCAACTCCCACGATTAACGAGGGACCACTGTATTGGTTTATTGGAATGGGTTCTTCACCCTCTCCTCTCGGCAGTTGTTGGCCACCAGATGTCAGTAAGGAACCACTTGACAGTGAAAAGAGCGCCTTTGCCTAGGCTACTAGTCATGGTTTTACTTTTACATTTGTGTGAACACTGAATACTTTCAGTGTTTGGGAAAGAATGTGAAAGAGACATCACAACATACAATTGTACCTGCATTTAAACACCTGTGACGGCGAGGGAATGTTTTAATGACTTATTAGATATTATAGCTTAACTGGTTGAAAAAGAAAGTAGGCCAATGGCAAGCGATGGGGTCTGTGACAGGGTAGGCAGTATGCACGCGCACACACACACACACACACACACATACATACATACATACATACATACAGTATTCCTTCTTAAATGTGTACTTCCATCGTGTTTTCATTCATTTTGCGGTGTTCTCTAGTATTAACAATTGCCCTGTTCGCTGGTTTTGATGAAAAAAATGTTCTAGTGCTTCTGTTTCAGGCTGTTTTAGTTTGGTGGAGGGGGTGGGGCCGGGAGAACGACACGATTTCACCAGAGGCGTGACACGCTCCCTGCAGCTTCCTTTGCCCCACAGTCAACTTGATAGCAGAGTAAGGTAAAGGGGAAAAGTCAACTTGACAGCGCTAAAACTGCACACAGAATGTCTTCGGAGATACAGCCTGATGTGTTTGATCCTGAATCCGAAGAGGAAGGAGAGATGGCACAAGCACAGTCGCTTCCTGACCGTTTGTCAATGAAAGTTTCAGAATGGTAATATTTGCATGACAAAACAGTGCAAGTGCCCGGCTAAATGCAGTTCAGTCATTCAACTAGCCTGCTAATCTCATGCGAGTCAGTAGGCGCTTTCACACTGCACGACACGGGGTGGCGACACAGTACGACACGCTAATTTAACCCAGGACGGCAGTGTGAACGCATGGCGTGTTTTTGAACCCTCTTCTGAAAAGGTGGGTTGAGGAGGCGTAGCTCAGTGGCACTGTTACATTACGCCACGCATATTGCTGGGCGTGTACAGTGACGTGAATGACCTGTGCATCGTAGAAAATACACCTGTCTGCAAAGTTTTCATTCAGTTTTTTAAAACAACCATGGCGAGACACACAGAGTTGTTGCTGGCTCTTTGCACAACCATTCAAGGGCAAATGACATGGTACTGTACTGCACCTGGATGCTTACATGGGATTGCAAATATATGCAAAGAATACATTTGATGCCGATTTACTGTAGCTATTTGTACACGGCACCATCAGGTGAACTATAGTGCTATCATTAAATAATTTACACAAACACACAACACAATGATTTGTCTCTCAAAATATGCTGTTTATTTAACATAAAATGTTCGGCATAGCATTTACCCTACCATTTTTATTGTCATGTCATTGTTTTGTGTTTCCCGCGAAAACGGGGTTTAAAATGACGCTACGACTACCTGGGTAACAGGAAGTGAACTCCAAGTGAACCAAAGCCTCAGACATCATTGACTGTGACCTAACTCCAGTCCATTCCTTATACTCTAAACGCAGCTTAAACCGAGCCTCCAAAATAATCAAGGACCCTTCCCATCCATGTCACTTTATGTTCTAACTTTTGCCCTCTGGAAGACGGTTTAGGTCCATTCACACAGAGATGACACATTTCAGAGACAGCCTCTTCCCTCTTATTTATTTATTTATTTATTTATTTATTAATTTATTTATTTGCAGTAAGATCCGGTCGAACTATTTAGCATTTTCTGATTGGACAAGACACATTCTAAGCGTGACTAGGAGTGAGGATATCCCATGATAGACCTTGAGTGACTTTTTACAGTCGATAACCACTCCGCCGAAGATACAATGTAACTGTTAAAACTGTAAACCAAAATTACATTACATCCGCTTCAAAAAACAAGCTAGAGAGAAAGGTGAAAAAGCAAAATCTATCTGCTATTTCAACATCTCGTTTAATCTAAAATATGAGTCAGATGATGACGAGAGGGAAGAAATGGCAAGGAGGGATCTCCCCTCAGTGTTAAGGTCAATAACAGTAAGTCCGAAAGATCTGGACTCAATAGAGAAGAGCCACATGAAGTTAACACAGTGAAACAAACTTTGTGGGCCGTAAACTGTTTCAAAAGTTTGGTGCAAGAGAGCAATTACACCATATGCCTAAAAACCATCACCAAAACTGAATTTGGCACTATATTAAGAGAAATGTACGGTTCCATAACAACGGCGAAAGGGGACATGTATGGCATAAGTAGATATGCTGGACTTTGCGCAGGGCTTAGTCGACATATGAACAAACCGAAAGCGGGCATCCAAGTAAGCATGGTTAAGAAGTGGAGGGCAGAGTCTGAGGGAAGGCTGCGTCACAGGAGCCTGGTGGGAGTGGTGACAAGAACCAGAGCAGGGTTAGGGATCCTTTCCAACTCATCAAATGCACATTAGAGGGAAGGAGAGATGGCACCTTGTCCAACAAGAGATGAGAGCAGCTGAGGAGGATAGAAGACCATGCAAGGCAGTGGGAATGTGGCAACAGGGGGCTTGGACAAGATGGGAAAACGCAGTAGAGGGGAAAGTGACCTGGACTGAGATCTGGAAACCATTAAATTCCTCATCCATGCAGTGTATGATGTGCTTCCAAGCCCATCTATCCTGCACACATTGGGCATAGCAGAATTACCAGCTTGTTCATTGTGTTCCATGAGAGGCACCTCAGAGTACATCATCAGCTAGCGTGGTAAACCAACTCCTCATACTTTGTTTCATTTTGGACAGAGGGTCTGGAGTTAAGGTTGTGAGAAACGTTTTCTTCCTGGAGGTGTGGACTCTGCTGAAGTGTAAAACAAGTGGCTCTGGCTTTACCCAATCACTAACGTCTGGTCATCACATATGCAATTAGCCTACCTATGCACTACAATTCAAATGTAGCACACAAAGTCAACGTCATGGCTCATGAACACTCCCTCTGTTCACTGACTGGCTAGGAGTTGCTCGGTCCTCATACATGAATTTGAATGGCCTCGACTCGAGACACCCTCTGTACAAAATGAAATGAAGTACGAGGGGCTGGTTTACCAGGCTAATCATCACCTGCTGCACCACGGCACTTGCAGAAGGACGATACCAGTGGAGGCATGACCAAGCCTTTAAGACCATCTCTGAAGCCATCAGCACGGGACCTTTGTGGGCAAAGCAGCTCCGCTACTCCAGGAAAACTGCCTGGAAGAAGCCTTTGAAAGAAAGCTCTCCAAGTATGCAGGACTGGTCAGCGACTGTCATCTGGCTGGATGGAGAGTGAGGTGACTCCCAAAGGAGGTTGTTTGCAGAGGTTTCATGGTCCATCCTCTGGCCAGAGCCTTGAACAGTCTAGGCATTGAGGGAGAGCATAAGAGGAGAGCCAAGAGGATGGCTCCAGCTCAAGACAGGTGATCGTGGAGTTGCAGCCATGTGGACACAAACTGGGGCCTGATCAACCCCGGCTGGGTCACCTGAATAAGGGTGTACTGTATGATTTTGTATGATGTTGAAAGACCCAAAACACCCAGTGATTCCAGGAACATCACTGATGATCATGTGTCCAGATGGATGAGCAGATGTAATTACACAACACAGAGATGAGCTGTTTCAAAGTTACAACATAATGGAAATTGAACACATGGCTTAAAATAGTTTGATAGTCAATATCTTGGCTTCTAATCCCCTGAAGTTTCTAAAGCTTGACACATTACATTTACACAGCATTCTTAGCCTGCACGCCAAACTTTGTGAAATTTTGTCATAGGGGACAGTGTTCCCCCTCAAAGCCGGAAAAAGTTTTCATTAAATAACCATTTCACCCAAGACAATGAATTTACTTTGCTGTATCGGTCCCACAGAGGCGTATCAACCCAGTCCATAAACACATGTTTGTAGCATAGCACCAGCTAATGAAATGGGTAAATGTAAAAAATGTGATTTCGAGTTGCCATTATCTTGGACCGAGAAGGTGGCAACTGCACAGAATTTGTCATGTACAATCATCAAAACAACCTCTGGAGGCAGGCCAAGTACCGTGACATTTCATGCATAGTACTGTAGGTGCTGTAATGTCTGTAAAATCACATTTAGGCTATTATCTGTAGATGATATGGTTTAAAACCAAAATTCTTTTTACTTACATTCAGTGGAATCTCTTGCATGAAAATCCTCTGTCCATGCCCACTTCCAACAAAGAAAATGTTGAAATACAAAAATTATGCGAACAGAATGTCATGGGGAATGTAGGTGCGAGGGCCCATCATCGTCACTTGCGGCTATATTTTAAAGTGCTTTTACCCAATCACTGACCAAGACATACAGTCCAGAACAGTCTGACACCGATCTCCCTGTGCTCTGATCTTCCCTGATGCAATAGATGTTTTCTCAAACTCACCATTTTAATAAATGATCATCATCGCTATCTGTCAACCAAGGATAAAGCCTTGTTTGCTCCAGATGCTCACTTTGTTGTTATTTAAAAAGAAAACAAAACAGAATAAAACATTTATCGTGCCCACACTTTCTGCCTGACAATTTGTGATTTGGAGTATAATTTGTTTCAGTACTGAGCTAAACTGTAGACTAGTGGTGTAGTGGTTAAGATGTTTGCCTGCCTTGGCAATGTCCCTCACTGCTTAGGGTTCAAATTCCAGCATAGACGAAAGGTTATTGTTCATACAGAAGTATCTCTAGCATTTTGTTTGCTTTTTCTTAATGTTATGTTGTTGTTTTTACATCTCAATTGCAAAGTAGCAACCCCATAAACAGCCTTGCCCTTTGCAACAAAACTCCAGTCCAGAGTGAGGTACCAGCCTCATTTAATTCACAGGTTTTTGGTATTCATGAAAATATCACACCAAACTGATTCTCCCTGGGAGAGACCAGCAGGAGCAGATGAGCAGGAATCAATATTCCTCCTCTGCTGTTTGTTTACATGTTCTCCAGGAATGTGCACACAGCAAATGAATAGTCCTTTTTTCCAGACACGGCCCTTTTCTTTTCCCAAGGGTGGCATGTTGAACAGTAATGTTCTGTTTTGTATGTTTCGTCCTCTGTCTTTACATCAATGATAGACAAAAGAGTCCACTCATTGGTGCTGAAGGTAAATGATTACGCTGCAATGCAGGTCTCTGAATAAGCAAATTGCTTGTTTTATGGGCTTAATAAATGGGCAAATGTACTCTTTGATATGGCAGAATGCATCTTATGCTGTGCCACACAGAAAGAATATTCTGTGGTCTCGCCAGGAGAGCATCTTCCTCAAAAAGCATGCTGCAAAGGAAGAGACTATAGACTAAGCAGAGAAGTCAGTGTCTTTGAGGTCTTTTCTTGGAGGATTTTTTTTCCTTTTCTCCTCAGTCTCATTGTATGGCACTTTTTTATTTTTTACAACTCAAGAAAGCAAGACAGAATGCACACATGACAGGAAAGATAGAAAAAAGTACACAAAGCAAATTCCTTAAATTGAACAGAACCACACTATATAATTTGGCCTTGATAGTTGCAATGGCACCCTTGTGAAATACTTTATGATGAGATCTGTAACTCAGTAGTTTGTTAACATGTGCTCAGCATTCATTCATTACATTTTTATTGCTTCTCATAGCGAACCAATCACAGTATGCAGCTCATAAACTTAACTGTAACTATTTGATGAAACATTATACCGATTCAGTAGAATTAAGGACATATATTTGCAAAAGTTGGTTAATTTTATCCCCAGTCATTAACATTTTCATTATTAATAATACTTCAATGTGTAATATTTTTTGTTAGTATCAGGATTCCAGGATTCCTTTCTTTTTTTTTCTTCCATCTCTTTCTTTGTTGCTCCTCACTCCTGTACGTGAACAGCAAATTGATTCAGCTCCTTCTGATATGTGGTGTGTGTGTGTGTGTGTGTGTGTGTGTGTGTGTGTGTGTGTGTGTGTGTGTGTGTGTGTGTGTGTGTGTGTGTTGTGAGGATTTTCTTCACGTGGCTGTGTCTCACGTGCGTGCGGCTGCAGCAGAGGACTCGCCGCCTGAATGAAAAGCGTCTTGAGAGGCTAAAAATACACTCAGCGAGAGCAGCATGCAGCAGGAGGGAGAGAAATAGAAACAGCGTTATTTTTATCTCAGGATGCTCCTTTTTGAATGTGAATTCTGGCCTTCCTCGCAGCTATTTGTTTTTTTTCTAGGGTCCTTTCTTTTTATCTCACTTTACAGGTTTTTTTTTTAAGGAACAGGAGCTACCGAAAGAATGTATATCATATATATCAATTTCCTAGAGGCATCCTCTATTTCTTGGGGTTAGTGAGTGAGGGAAGAGAGAGAGAGAGAGAGAGAGAGAGAGAGAGAGAGGGGAAGAAATTCAGATTAGTCTAGTGATGTCACAACAAAAACCTTGCTAAACCTTGCTAGTTTTTTTTAGCCATTCATGACTGCAAGCAAATCAACACCTCATCAGAAGCACAAACGCACCCCAGGGGAGTTTCCCTCCACAAGAGTACAGGCTTCTCCCTACACACAAACCGTCCCCAAAAGCAGAAGTTCAGACACAGAGCTTTCCAGAAATAAAGGTTTCCTGGATATTTGGATTTGGAGCAATTATGAGAAAGCAAACATGAAATGTCATCACCTGCCTTTTTCTCAGAAATGTACCACCCTTTCAGCAGAAAGTCATCAAATTAGATTCAGGCTGTTGTCAAATGAATTTGTGTCAAGTCTGACACATTTCATCACATATTTCTCCCATGACTCCAAGGCGTTTAATGCACTGTACTAGTGTGCATGGCTATTCTGAGAAATCCTGAATCAGTGCAAATATTAAGAGTTGAGTGGGTGGGTTGCCTAGCAACAGTTTTAACAGGGCTGTCACCTTATCACAATGGCAGAATTCTCATCGTATGTATTTTTTTCAAGTTAAACCATGTATTACATTTAGAGGACACTTTCATTTGGAAAAAAACTGAGAACTAGGAGTAAAAATAGAGATATTTACTGTCATGTGTGTGTACCATCACAATTTGAAAACATTTTACACGCCTCAACCCTGACACACCTTATGGCTTGCATGACTTTCCTTCAGGCCAGTGCTGTTTCGGATCATAGTTCTTTTGAGGATACACATTCACATTTGCTGCATCTGAGGAAAGCAAGCAACAAAGACCACAAAACAGTCTCCGAAATTGTATGGACAGTATTGATCATGTAGCTCTGGTTTTAAAAGCAGTTATTATTTCCACTGTCAATCCATTCCAACAAAGGAATGCCAAACTGGCCAAACTGCATAGACAACACCGGCGTGGGCATTAGTGACAATCATCAGGTAGATTGTCCACTCTGTTCTGGTGTGAAAGCTTTTATTCTCTTCCTGTCGGAGTCCAGCCTCACCACAGTGGCCAGTTAATCACGTCTAAACTGTCCTTGACCAAACCTCAGGATAAGTCACAGCATGGAAACCCTAATGACCATGTGATTAGGCTGTGCTGACCTGTGGTCAATACCCCGTTGGAGCACTTTAAAAAGCCTCCTGCGGCTTCAAATGTTGTGGAAATCAGAGGGCCTTTGAAGAATATTGCTATTTGTGGCTGGGAAGAGACTCCAAATCAGGCTGTAGGAATTGTGGAATTGGCTGTCCTTGTTTTTGTGGCCCTCTTTCCAGGCTAATTAACTATCAGGGCAGCAGGGCCACTGGGTGGGCATAGGGGCAATTGTGGCGCTATTGATACAGTCTCTGAGAAAGGTCAATATGCGGTGTGGTGAAGCCCAGTTCTTTTTAATCAGATGGGACACATGCCCCCCTGTTTGCCAAAGTGGACATTGGCATGCCACATGCCCCAGGTGTGGGAGTGGACTGTGTGTGTGCGTGCGTGCGTGTTTGACATTAGTGCATACTACAGTATGTATAGTACATACTATGCATAACGGCCTCAGCATGTTTTGTTTTACAGTTTTTTTTTATTTTTTACATTAATTGTTTAGAGAAAAACATTGTGCTATATTGAAAAATCTTCAGCCAGTGCCTTCAGCCTACATTTGGTGTGATATATGAGTAATAGTAACATTAGAATGTAAGCAAAATATTTGCCAAATGTAATATTTATCTCATGTACAATAAAAGCTCAAGTGAATTATTTTGAGCACCTTTGTTACTAATGTTAGCATGTTTTATAAATCGTGGCCACGCTTCAGTAAATTGTGCTCATGATGTTATATAACATGAACACTTGCTTAAAGTGTTAAAGATGCTTAAAATAATTCACTTGAGCTTTCCCAGGCTCTGTAATAATTTAATCTAATGGAATATAAATTCTTCTCATAGTCCAGCTGTGCACATTCATGTTTCATACAGCAGCCTGCTCCCAGATATATGCTGTCTGTGTTGGAGAGGTGACTGCAGCTGAGCACATCTACCACTGAAAACTGGGATGTCAACTTCCCCTGTCGATATAGTTGCTCCATTCATTGATTTGTTTTCACAGAAAAGTGGCGGCGGGAGAGTTGAATTAATCACGTCCTTTGTCATCACCAGAAAAGTGTATGACCTGCATTGGTGCAGGGCCTCGAAACAAATGGGTCTGTCATTTTCTCAAAAGGCACAGTTAACCTGACCTTGCTTCCTCCTGTAAACCTGCTAGGGGCTGTCAGATAAGATAAGTTACACCTGGGAAGCATCCTTCATGGACATACGTACAGAATCGATGGTCAGACATGCCCAGTGGGGCAGCTGAGCAGGATGCAGATAAATTTCACATTCCACTGAAGAGCTTTTATAGATGTTACAGTTAGTTCTGCTAGCTTTAATAGCAATTACATTTCCATGTCATTATTATCATATCCCTCATGTTTTTTTTAGTATAAATTGAATTCACAGCAGAGAACATAGTGGCTCTAGATGATAGATGATCAATTCTTTCTCATCACAGGGATTCCTGATGAAAACTCATTTTAGGTGCTCTGCTATGTCAGTCTTTGTGTGAGTGTGTTGTGGCACTAAATTCAAGATTGGAATCATACAATTTGCTGTCAGATTCTCATCTTTATATAAAAGTAAAAGTTGTTAATAATTAATCATTTGCCTCCATTGATTCACAAGAAATACAGAGCTAGTAAAACCTGGCGTCCTAATGTGATAGGTGTGCACCGCAAGTTCTTGCACACCACAGGGAGTTGCATGAAGATATTTAGATTCCTAGGACACATTCATTTATTAATTTTGTAACATGTTTTGTAACTGATGGGAATCCCACTTCTTCATAATAATTTAGGTCATTTGGCTGAGCTCAGTAATAAGAGATGGCTCACAGCTGTCAGCTCACAAACAATTTGCCAACAAGTACCACATGTGGATTATATAATTCAACAATGTTTTGACTATTGATTATTATGTGAGCACCTATATTACCACATTATTCCAGTGTGGCATCACATTACTTTATGTCTGATATTTAAGATAATATCAAACCCTATTGCTCAAATTGAAATTCTAATACTCTTCAAAGGGTGCTTTATTAGCATGACTGTGTACATACAGTGTTGCCAAAAGCCGATGTTCAGACACAATAACACAATAACTTCAAAAATTCAAACAACAGATATATGATGGTTTGTGTGTGTGTGTGTGTGTGTGTGTGTGTGTGTGTGTGTGTGTGTGTGTGTGTGTGTGAGAGAGAGAGAGAGAGAGAGAGAGAGAGAGAGAGAGAGAGAAAGAGTGCATGTGCAAGCATGTGTCCACTCCATCGACACAAGCACAAACTCCACATTAACCCACACAGAAGGCCCCTCTCCAAAGAGTATGGTCATCTTTCGATTGTCTCCAAGCTCTTTGAAATTTGGAATAGAATTTTGGAGTCTGGTGAAATATTTCTGTCTTACAATGTCATATTTTGCCCAGTGTAGAAGGAAGTGCTCCTCTGTTTCAACCTCTGCCTGACAGTGACCACATATTCTTTGTTCTCTGAACTGCCAGGTTTTCCAGTGCCTGTCTGTTTCCACTTCTAAGTTGTGGTGACTGCCTAGGGTGGATTTCTGTTTGTTTTCTGACACCTGGCCTTTTTTTATTTGAAAAATCATAATTTTCGTCTTGCTTTGGTTTACTGCCAGGGCCCAGTACTGGCAATACTGCTCCAGCTGGTCAAGGAGCTGCTGCAACCCTTGTTCTGTGGATGACAGAGATTCAGGTTCTCCTTGTTTTCTTTTATTCACACACTCCTTTTGTCTTTTTCATTTGTCATCTTTCATTTTATCTCTGTGCTCTACCCTCTCTGTAAACTGTCCTTCCACCCACACACCACCCGACCCTGTCATTACATGTGATTGGCCACATCATGCATGTCATTGAGTGCCCATGGTCAGGCAGTAGAACAAAAACATCAGGACATCTGAAAAGTAGAGATCGAGAGAAGTCAGCTCTCAGACATATCATGCAAAGGAGTCAGGCATTAAAGGTGTCATTCCCTGAGAAACCATTTATTACTTGCTCTTTTTGAAATACGATAGGTAACTGAGTTGCATATACATGCTGTACATGGAAATGTTCTTCTACCCCGATTGCCTCCAGTAAATGAAAGAAAATAGGCGGAAAAACAAGCGATTAAAAAAAGGCAAACAAAGTGACGTAAATTCGTTAATTACATAAAACCATGCCATAGTTGTGGTTACCAGAGGAGTCTCATTGCAGTACACATTCACCTAGCAAAATATAGGTAAGTAGGTGTGTTTGTCTAGAACGAATCTTCTATTTGGTGTGCTATGACCGTCTAGGCTTTGAATGATAGTAGCCTGTCACTAGCATAGCCAAAAACCTGTCATTCTCCCCGCTCCATTTCCTCCATCAAACTAGAACAGCCTGTAACAGGAGCACTAAAGCATCCTTTTCACAAAAACTGGCTGACAGGGCATTAATACTAGAGACCACCACAAAATTAATGACAAAATGATGCGATGACACCTTTAAGCTAAGACAGGGTGTTGGTTCTGGTGGGGAGCAGCAGCAATGATGGTGGTGATGCAGAAACCTGCCATAAAGCAGCAGCATTGCATCTGCAAAGCAGTCTTTTCATTTGGGATGCAATTTCATTGTAGTTGAGAGGGACTGGCATTGTTAGCGTAATCATGCGGGGGTACAGTTGGAATTTTCAGCAGTGTTGGGCAACCCAGCTTGAGACCTACAGCCTACTGTAGCTAGAACTACCGTTGACTGAATTAGCTACTTCTAATCAACCTCTCTCTTGTGAAATTAAGCTACCCACCCTAACTTCTACACTTACATATACACTAGGTCTATAATGTACATAAATGGAATCTTAGGAAGCTTGCTTTCATTTTAATTTATTAGGTTCTTAGGCCTTTCTAATAATACATTTTATTTATATTTTTTTATATTTGTGTTTCTAAATACTCAAAGATGTGTTACGGAAAAAGGTTTAGCTACATGTAAAACAATAACATGGACCACAGTAATGGCTGAACTGATGGTTTTGATCATGCTGGTCGTGTAGCAGTTCATCATAACAATTTGATACTTTCTTTACAGTGTGAAGTATTTAAAGGTGTACTTCCATCGTGTTTTCATTAATTTTGCGGTGTTTTCTAGTATTAATAATTGCCCTGTGCGCTGGTTTTAATGAAAAAATGTTCTAGTGCTTCTGTTTCAGGCTGTTTTAGTTTGGTGGAGGGGGTGGGGCCGGGAGAACGACACGATTTCACCAGAGGCGTGACACGCTCCCTGCAGCTTCCTTTGCCCCACAGTCAACTTGATAGCAGAGTAAGGTAAAGGGGAAAAGTCAACTTGACAGCGCTAAAACTGCACACAGAATGGAGATACAGTTATGTGTTTGATCCTGAATCCAAAGAGGAAGGAGAGATGGCACAAGCACAGTCGCTTCCTGACCGTTTGTCAATGAACGTTTCAGAATGGTAATATTTGCATGACAAAACAGTGCAAATGCCCGGCTAAATGCAGTTCAGTAATTCAACTAGCCTGCTAATCTTATGCTAGTCAGTCACTGGCTAACATCATTTAAAGCCCATTTGGTCAGTTTCTCTTATATGTATTTGCACGTGTACGTCACGCCGAAGGCCCTTTTCGCATTGGGTCGTTTTTCCGCCTATTGTCTTCTTTTGACTGATATAGAAAACGGGGGAAGAAAAACATTTTGATATGCAGCATGCATATGCAACTCGGGGTGAGCTATCATTTTTCAAAAAAGCAAGTTTAAACAGTTTCTCATGGAAGTACACCTTTAAAAAATTCTTAACACATGCACTTTTGTCTGTGGGACTTAAACCAAACAAATAACAAGTGGCTATGCACCATCGCAGTGCATGTCAGAATTCCTGTTACAATTGGTCAAAAACACTGTAATTCAATGGCAGCAGATGAATGCAGATGAATCTTACCTGCCCCACAAATGTGTTATATAACATGAACATGAAGATACTTAAAATAATTCACTTGAGCTTTCCCGGGCTCTGTAATAATTCAATCTAACGGAATATAAATTCTTCTCATAGACCATAGTCCAACATATATAACATTCTGTGAGTGCATACATGCAAATTCCAAGTCCTCACATGATTACATTCCTAATCCTTCGTGGTTAGGTATGTAAGCACAAATGAAATCTATTTTCTTCTTGTCATCCTGGTATTACCAATACAAACCCAGGTCCAGAGCTATAAGCCTCAGGATGCAGAAAAAGTATGCATTAACAGAATTAAAAAGGTTACACTACATTTGTTACATCTGTGTTTACAATGTGTTACATACTTTAGCTTACCATACTATAACTTTAGACATTATATCACAAATACCACTTTTGAAGCAAAGATGCAAAAAAATGTAACCACTATCCTCACTCTCTACCCCAGTCATCCTCATCCCGACCCCAACCTCCTCTCCAACCCCTCATTCAGCACCCACTTTCTTACTCTCACTTTGTCCTCTCCAATAACGGTGATGCATTAACAACTAGTGGTCCATTCTTTCAGTAGATTCATATCTTGGCTCAAGCTTTGGTTCATATGGATTAACTGGATTTCCTTTTGTTTTGTAACCATGAAATGGCCTATTCTGAAGTTGAAATTATTAATGTATTTAAAAATATAGGAACTGTAGTGAAAGTCCTTCTAGATAAGTCCCTGTACTCAGCGGCCATATTGACAATGCCTTTGGGCATCTAGTTTAGGTCAGTAAGACCAGGCCCTACCTAAATGAATGGCGAGACACAAGTATATGCGCTCTCCGATCACTGAGGGACATAAAAAATACTTGGTTGAAATCACAACGAAAATTTGATTCTAATGGCTGAATATGTTTGCTGGTTTGCATCAAAATGAACATTTAAAAGCCCCTTTTTCAGGTTATTTTGCCCTGTGCATGTGTGGTTCTTCACTATGCGGGAAGTGTGGTACAGCTGAGCACAATACTGCAACATGATTGGAAAGGCATTTGTATACTTGGCAGATGATTGGCTCTTGGCAGCAGAACAGACAGATATTTGAAGACACTCGCCATCTTGGCATTACGAAGTGTTCCCATGCATTTCTATGAACGTTATTAAAAAAAACAAAAAAACATTAGCACCTTTTTTGCGACCAAAATATCAACCAATGGATTTAGTTTTTACTAAATAGAGACTAAGCAGTGTATTCATGTAGGTTCCCATTTCTTAACATCATCATCTTGACTGGGAGCAAAGCAGTGAGGCGCATAGATACCTATTATTATTTCCACTTTTTATGCTTCTTAAATGCAGGCAACAACGCTGTGTAAGCACACATTGTGTTTATTTTGTTGCATAACTGGAGTCTATAACAGCCACTTTGAAACAATAGTTTGCAGTGCTGGTACAATTTTTATGAATGGATTTTCTAATTCTTTTCACCAGATTTCATGTCTGTGCCTGATGACCCAGTCCTTCAGGTTTAGTGAGGGGGATCTCACGTACACACAGAGAGTCACACACACACACACACACACACACACACACACACACACACACACACACACACAGACACACACACACTCACACAAACACATGTGCACGTACACCATCATTTTGCCTGTAACTGTTAGGCACACTGCCTTATACCCACAGCTGTCAATTAATCAAAAAAGATAGTGGCAAGAAGCAGTGAGAACCATGAGAACACAATGTCGCTGTGTTAAAGACATGCGTTCACTTTCTGTTGGGTGCTTTCTCCAACCAGATGACTGCCCCAAGACAGTGTGCCAAATTTCGAACTTTCCACAGGATTCTAAGGGTTGCCATACACTTTGCTGGTTGAACGAGAAAGATGATTATGGTTATGGTATTACTAAGTCAATGCTTTATTCCAAAGTGGCTTACAACACTACTTAACACATATTATAACAAGACCTGTCTAATTTTTTTAATTTAACAAATGTATCTTAGAAATAAGTATAAACATTACAAAGACATGCAATGGTTAATGATAAAAACAGTTAATAACAACCGCTTTTTAAAAAAAATCTACAGTGTCAGGATAACAAGTGATTATATCGATTTTTTCTGCTATTGACGCACTAAAAAAGAATAATATAATAGTTATTGAATAGCTAAGACTAAGAGTAGGTAGAAATATGACAGGTGCCTGTTTAGCTTCTCTGTTGATCTCACATACAAATACAAGTAGGGCAAGGTGGTTGCACACAAAACTTCTCTTGGCCCCAACTAAAGGATGTAAAGAAATGGATTGTAATACAGTTTTTAGATGGTTATTCCTAAGAGTGCCAGGGCCTACCAGATAGAATAGCATCATATCAGTACTTAATTACATTTGTGGAAAGTCTGTCATGCCATTAGACCCCATATACTTAACTCTGTTAACTCAAGCAAGTGTTGGCTTGTGGATTATCTATTTTGGACAGCTTGTAATGTCCACCACAACTAACTAATTTCTCTGTGTTGACTGAGATAAGGTTTCAGGCTGTGCTTTTATGAATTATGTGCAATTTTCTTTTTCTGAATACTGTACAGAACATTTTGAATCAACTGTGAATAGATTTTATTTCTTTTTTCAAACATTAGTTAGGCTAAAAACATCCAGCACAACATCAAAACAAGCGCAATTAGAGATGGCAACCTGGTCCCCCATATAGACAGACAGACAGACAGACAGACAGACAGACAGACACACACACACACACACACACACACACACACACACACACACACACACACACACACACACACACACACACACACACACACATACAGACGGACATTGTCATTGCAATACCTTATCAATCCCTCCGGGGGCCAGTTAACCATAACATACAGCTATTTTTTTTCCAGCATGTAGACAAGTAGGCATTCTATTCCTTTTCCAAGATCCTACTGACCAATATACTTTTTTACTGACCAATACTCTCTCTCTCTCTCTCTCTCTCTCTCTCTCTCTCTCTCTCTCTCTCTCTCTCTCTTTCTCTCTCTCTCTCTCTCTCTCTCTTTCAGCTCGATAGGTTTCTTCAACTGTCTAACCACTTGTTAAAGGCGTAGTAAACCATAGTGTGTTTAGTCATAGATGGATGGTGTGGGATTAATGTAAAATCGTTTTGAAAATCCTGTCTCCGTGTTTTGCCATAATCCTCCCATCAGTCTAAATCCTGGCATGAAGGAAGAGATCTCGGGGGGGTTATAATCTAGCGGCAACTGCCCAGCTCCCTCCTCGATGGCTTGTCACACTGATAAACCTCTCTCCTCACAAAGTCCCCTTTTTCAAAATGTCTTCCTAAGATGTTTAAAATTGACCTTCCTCGTCCTATACACGACATGGGCTGCGGAACCTCGTCTGATGGGTTTTCATATGCACTGGATGAAGGCTCCACCTCCATGAATTCAGGTTATGTCTATGCCTTGACATGAGATCTCCTAAATAGTATTGCACACTCACTGAGGCGCTTAATCTCTCTTTTTTTTTTCTTGTTTTGTTAGTTGTTTGTCAGCTCACTTCTGTCCTTTTTTTTCATCAGGTAGGCCATTACAGTTTGAGCTGATAGCCAAAGTAGATCTTCCTGTGCCTTAGGGATTTTCTAATAGTCTGTGTAGATATTCCTGTGCCTTAGGGATTTTTTAATAGTCTTTAATTACTCTGAATAGTTTGCTGGTGTTCCACATGTTTAGCCTGTCCACAGTCTTTAGCCCATTACCCGTAGTCTACAATCTTCAAGCGAATTGCTTATAAGCTTAAAATGACAAATACAGCAGTTGGATCAGCTCATGCCATATACAATATTGTTGAAACCTTCTGTCTGGGGCAGCCATGACAGACATTATTCTGGGGCTGAGCTAAACAGATATGGCTAGTAAATCAATCCAACTCTACAAATCTCCAAAGCTTCTTAGTGAATATAACTCATGTAAAATGTAATGCATATAACTTATATGAAACATGTTTTGTGCATTTTTGTTCTATAAAAAAAAATATATAGATGTGACCATGAATAGGACAATCAACATAAACAACAGTGATAATTCTGGTATTTTTCCTGTATCTCCCTAACCATGCCCAATCCACTCATGCTGTGCACTTCTCTGCCTTTTGCCCTGCCCTCATACTATTTAAACAAAGTTTAGTAGCACTTTCCATGGTCTTCTGACTGGTTTTTATCACTTGCCAGTTGCTTTGGATAAAAGCATCTAACAGTGTGGCTGAATGCAATGTAATAAAACCTAAAACTCAGCAGTGAGAAGCAGATTTTTAAGTGACATTTACATTTGATGTGTGTGGGTGGTTTCATGTGCTTTGAAGTCACCGTCCATTTTGTGTCTCTTCAGTGTCGATAATACTTTAAATTGGAAGGAGCACTTAAAAGCATGGGCTACAATTTCATTGATTCTTGCAGAGTGTGCCTAGTTCCAAGCCAACAGCATGTCAGGTAAAGGTCAACCAGAAGACTATATGCAAATTAAGTCATCTGTCATGGTTAGTATAGCAATTTGTTTCATTTTGAATATAGAATCATTGGATGATGCTGAGAAGACAGACAAACAGACAGACAGACGAATGGACAGACAGTAAACTGTAGCAAATTTTAGTTCTCTGCAGATGCAGTTGGCAGTTTGACTCAATACTTACAGGTATGTCTAAGAAAAGGTCAGTGTATACTTGGCCCATCTTTTGCGCCAAGTTGCATTAGCATGCTTTTCAGTAATCACACAGGTATATAGTTTGTACATGATTTATGAGTACTAATCATAAAAAGTATACATTTTCAGAGGGACAAAAGAAAATAACCTTCATTTTCTGTATTGCTGTAGTCAGAGTCCAAAATCTCCAGTTTCAGAAAGTAAAAGCCAAACCATATTGATTCTACCTGTGCATTTGAAAACAGCACTTGCCTGGTTGAGGAGCAGAAATTATTATTTTCAGGTGATGTATTGAATGTAACGGACTGAACAAATATGAGCTACATCTTTTATTTTCCGAAGCAGGATTTTTCTACTTCTGATCTCCCCTTATGTCTGTGCAATCTGTGTCATAATTTACCTGTGATCAGGTGTTCGGAGCTGAGGTGGAGGGGTTAGGCAGGGCAGCTTTGTCCACTGGGACTGGTAGACCACCTCCTCCCAGAATATATATTTGGAAGGTTCTAGTTATAAATACATAACCACACTGGATTGCATAGGTAAGCCCTATAAGCAAAACAACAATGGCTTCTTTGACTTTGAGTGGCTACAGCTTTAAAGTCCCTAATCTAATGCAAAGCTCAGTTTATATGCATATCAATCCATGCCAGAACTATAAGCACAGATGGTAGACTGACACATATGGCAGACTGTAGAGTCTCTCAGGAATTATACAAGAAAAGTTATTAGCATAACATTGTTACTCTGGGGAATGATTTCAAAGTTGTTGGACAAATGTTGTTCTTTTAAATGATGAGCCACTCACATGGGGTTTTATGTTCTTGACCTATATTTCTGTTTATTTTCTGTTGCTCTTCCAACTAATAATTAACGACACTGCTTACTTTCCATCTCTTGCACAGAGATAAGATGAATATTTTATCCATATTATCGTCCCATTATTGGTGTGTGAAAGGGAAAACACATTTTATCTTGCAGTTGGCTGAGCAGGGGGATTTCCTCTTCCTGTTTTGGCTTGTTTGTGCTGGTGTGAGTTGTGGATTCTGGGCAGCTTTTCACCACCATTACAGTTGACTCAGATGTTCTTGTTCTCACTCTTGTATTTTGTTGCTCCCTGATGTTAGCCAACCGTCTGTGTTTCCTCAGTTGGTCCGCCATGTTTGAGTTATGGCTTCCTTGTTCCCCTTGGGGTCTGCACTTCCTCTTGGGCAACTGTGAGGGAGACAGATTGGGTGTTTGTTTGGGTCAGCTCCTAAGCCATAGGGGCCAGAGTAATGGCAAAATAACCAAAAGTCTGTGAAATGCAAAAATAGGAGGAAAAGGTGGCTTGGATGTCTGAGGGGAGGGCGCAAGAGCTACTGAATTTTCTAGAATTAATGAGAGAGATTGTAACGTAGCACATATTTTGTCCTTAGTGTCTTTAAGGAAATCAAAAGGAAGGAAATCATAACTTTCACTGAATTAGGACTTCTTAGAGAACAATATTGACTAATTGGATACTGGACGCATGCTAAAGATTTATCTCCTTAAGCAGTGCCGCCGCAGGGGAGAGTGTATAATGATTAAAGTCCTGAAACACTTATAGATTCTGAGTACTGGGGAGGTGGCCTGGAAATTTTGCAGACCAACTGGACCATGTGACTATATAGCACGACTGACTCTGGAAATAATAGTATGGAAATAGTAATAATCATCATCATAATACCAATAATAATAAAACCTAAACTGCTACGGCTAGGTGTAATAGTATAGGAATAAGGTCAGGAAGGCTTAAATATCTTCTCCAAAATGTACTTTTCCTAAGTGCACAAGTGTCTTGTGTTTTCTCTAAATAAAAGCAATCATAAAAACGAGACTGTTTGGCTTTGTTGGGCATGGCCCATTGTGCCCCCTTGTGGGCTGGGGTTAACTTCAGCACAGGGAAAGTACTACCTCATGTGTTTGAAAAATGCTGGTGTATCACCATAGTTTTTTGGTCACAGAGGCGTCTTGACTGTGGTGTGTACAAGGTTCCACAGAAGGTCTGGTCTGCACAGTATGATGGCCTTACATTCTGAGTAGTCAGGTTGCGAGAGCAAGTCTCTGCATGTGAATATGAAAAAAGTCATTGACTGCTCCTGGTTGTATGGCAGGACTTACTACTCACATGTGTATGGTCAGGTTTTTACAGCTTGCATACCAACAAAATCTTCAAAAGCTACAAAGCATCCTAAAGACATAAAACATATTTAAACATATTTAAGGTTTGTTTTAAAAAGAAATTGGACTCCAATTCCACTGTAATAATGTTTTAAAAATTGTCAATCATCCTTTTTTTATTCATTGTATATTCAACAAATGACATGATAGGATATAGTTCCTTCTATATACTTTGCAGTGATTTTCCTGAGGTCTTCAAATTTCACTGGAACTCTTTTTGTAGGAGACAATACCACTATAATTTTGAGAATCCATACTGGATGGTGCCACATAAATCTTCAAGTATGCTTCATACATGATTTTAGAAGGTTGTCAGCAAATACTTTGATAAGGACCAGATTGTCAATACACTTCATATTATAACAACTTTTACAATGTGCCATGAATAACTGCAGATGTCAGAAGGTTGCACACAATCTGTCTTTGACAGTGAAGCATTTGGAATTTTTGGATTCGGTAACAGTATTCTATGTTTTTAATGCAGAGGCGTAAATAAATACACATTCTATGTGTATGATTTTTCTATATATCATCTATTAACAATAAAGGAGGCATTTTTGCACCACCAGAGAATTTAATAGTAAAATTACATATATGATGGATCAATCACCCACCACAGACGTTTTCTGAAATTGTATTGGGATTGCCATGTACAGTACCATATGTTTTGTTTTAAAGGAGAACTTCGGTGTAAAATGAAAATTGGCACATTAAAACATCATACCGAGTTGGTATGTGTACTGAGGAGCAAAATTGATTTAGCCTGTTGCATATATATAGTTTGACCCAGAAGGCTAACAATGGAAGTGGTAGGTGCCCTTAGACGAAGCATGACAACTACACTATTTTTAAACCATTAAAACCGCTCGAAGAAACTCCACACTCCATCGGTAGTACAACAAAGGCTCTGGCATTCAAAACAAAGCACTGAGAATATTGTAAATGTACACAACGTTTATTTAAAAAACTGTTCTTACATGCAGTAGTTTGCAGTTGTTTCTCGTCGCTGCCATGATGAAAGTCCAAACAAGTCGATTGTACTACCTCTCCTCCTATTCTTCCTGCTGGTTCGTGTTCGTCAATCGACTTGTGCAGACTTTCATCATGGCGGCGACGAGAAAATACAGCAAGGTACTGTCTGTCAAAACTGTTTTATTAATAAATGTTGTGTACACTTACATAGTTCTCAGTGCCTCATTTTTAATGTCAGGGCCTTTGTTGTACTACCGATAGAGTGTGGAGTTTCTTCGAGCTGTTTTAATGGTTTAAAAATAGCGTAACCGTCATGCTTCGTCTAAGGGCACCTACCACTTCCATTGTTAGCCTTCTGGGACAAACGATAAAAAATAGTTAAACTCTGAATGCAACAGGCTAAATCAATTTTGCTCCTCAGTACACATACCAACTCGGTATGATGTTTTAACATGCCAATTTTCATTTTACACCGAAGTTCTCCTTTAAGACAGCAGGAAAGACACTGCAGTAAAACCTCATAAACCAACCCCTCGTCTGTATACAAACGCAAGAATGGTCTGAGGCAAGAACTATTACATGTTGTGTAGTGACTAAGTGTGGGTCATGGGAACATCAGTACAGAACTCAAAGCAATCGCAACCAACCAAAGTGCATGAAATCAGTTGCATGGCTGCAAACCTCAGACTATTGAACCACCGACATGTTATTTCATGGTCAAAGAGTCCCGTTGTGTACCACACCAGTGAAGATAGAGAATGGCCAATCTGGGGGGGGGGGGGGGGGGGGGGGGCTAATCTAGGAAGCTTTCTACAATGATGACTCACTCACCAATAAAAAAAAGAAAATGCAAGTCTGAAAAGGGTCAAATATTTGCTAAGCAGACTAAAGCACCCCAGTCACAGATAGATATAATGACAACTTAAAATCTCAACAGCAGGCAGCTTGTTAATACAGCCTCCAAAAACAGAATAACCTTGCCACGCACATTTTCTATGCTTGGCATCTCCTGCACTGTCAGTAGAGTTTGATCAATATTTTAAACTCTGGCCCAAAACCTCGTGGGCTTTCCCACAGGAAACCAGGTTAAGGTAAAGATTCAAGGGGGTTTTGTAAAACAGCAGCATTCTCTCCCAAAAATTGCAACTCATTTTTTCATTGATGCTGTTTTCATTTCTGTATCATTTTAGAAATATAGATATTTTTTCTACATCTTGTATAACAGAAGCATCTACCATGACTCTACCACATTTAGTCCGTTTGTTATGGATTTCATTGCAAAGTAACACAAATGTCTAAGTTTGACTCATTTGAACGTTAGCTGTTTGCACCTAATACAATTTTTCCGAAAAGTTCTCTGTGTGGTCAGGTTTTTCCTGGTTCAGTCTACTGAAATGGCCCAGAGGCCTGTTCCTAACATGAATGTCTTCTTGCACATGACTGAGCACACAGCTGAGCTTCGATATGAAGCTTGACCAGCATCGCTTTCTTTCTTTCCTTCTCTAATACTCTGACCCACCTGAAATTTCCCTCCAGCCCCTGGTCAGAAGTGGGCAAGCAGTCTCATGACGAGGGGAGATGTGGAGACAAGCCAAAGGGGATAAGCAAAGGCCACAAGGGGATCAATTATGAGAAACTGTTGTGCACACATTCATACGCTGACTGATTACACAATAGTAACTTACGGGGTAAACAGCTCTTTTCCACCCCTCTCTTGGGAAACAAAGGAAGCCTTTGGTGTGGCGACCACATGCATGTCCCATATCCTGTTCTTAGCCTCAGGAAAGCACTTTACACAATTTTTTACTGTGCATACCATAATCTTTAACCCCAACATAGTAGGTCAAGGCAAACTCATACTTTTGCCAGTTGCCAGTGTAACTGTCCTGGTGTAAAGCTATTTTCAGTTATTGAAAGTTGGTTAAACCAATTGAAACCTGTCTACCTACTGTCCATAATTAATCACAAGGGATCATGATAATGACCCAAAACTAACAATGTAAGACTAACTTAATTTCTATGGATTTCATGCAAACAAACAGGTCATAGAAATACATGAGCCAAAGATATTAATTGCTTAATTGCTATGAATTTAGAAGGAAGAGGAGGAGGCAAGAGAGCAAGACACATACACACACAATACATTCCAGGGGGAAATCATTTCACTTAAAATCCATTCGGATCCTATCGTCCAGCAAGTGATCAGCTGTGACACTGTCATCAGTAATAATCTATACTGTCCGCACTCTCACTATCCGTTCACACACAATCCAATCCCATACGTGGTCAGGTCACTTAACTCAAAGCATCAGTGGGCTTCAGAGAGGAACAGGCAGTGCTGACACGGAGCAATCTACTTTTCACACTTTCGGTCACCCCCGCCTCGCCTCCAATGGGGTCTTTACAGTAATGCTTGGTTAATGGAACCAAAGCGTACCGCTCTCTCGTCAACGTCGACACCAGCCTAGCAATGATGACCACGCTGCCGGTCATCAAGGGCATCCCAACTCTGGATCCTGACAGTGCCGTTAGCAAAACTGAGACTCAGACACCATGGAATTACAGCTCTGTCACTGCCTACAAACTGATGGAACTTCCCGGTCTCTCCACGGTAAGCGGACCAGGTGTTACTATATGTTGCGAGTTTGTGCACTGTGATGACATACACATATTTTATTTTAGCATCACGTCTCTGTCTGTGGTGTAGTTTGTTAGTAGTTCAAAGCAATGCATACTCGATAAAGACGTGGCGCTAACACGTAATATAAAATGTTTAAAGAAAGTGCAGGTGTGAGCGATGCGGAGCATTAACTTGTGTCCATGAATTGCGCGTGTCTGTCTGCTGACAAAGCTCGTGCTACACATACAAAAACACATGCATGGGAAACGCTCAATGGACTTAAGTTCCAATATGTTGTATGCAGTCTAATATAAAACATACAAATCATGCAAAATGATAAACAATGGCAAAAGGAGCACTGGACAAAACAGCCTTTTCCTAAATATTTGTTACACGCTTATTGTGATTCATTTAATGATCCCCAACAATTACAAGTTGTTTGGTTCTATTTTGTTTGTGATAGTTTATAGTTGATCATATTCATTAAAGTAGGGTAGAAACGCTATGTGGTCATTTATTGGACTGGAGTTTTAGAAAATGTAACCGATTGCATGTACGTAAAAAGGAAACTGATAACGAACTGGTCATTGATGCTGTTCCCCTTATGTACATATCCTAAAGCCTACTCCGCGTTAATTTATTGTTATCAACCGGAAAAACCTGACCATTGTCACTCGTGGTTCTGTGGGCATCTTCAATGTAAATCCAAACGCAAATCTCACAGTAGTGAGACAGCGGTGATAGACCAGTGCAAATCCAAGTACATCAATGTTGTTTCATCTGACAAGCTGGTGTGATTCCAGTAGTCGTCGCTTTTTTTCCCATTTTGTCACACGCATCGATTAAACTTCTAATTTTGTCAGTTAAAGGACAAGGACGGACCTATTTCGTCTAGCAACTTGTCACTGATAAAAAGACCTAAACCCTTCCAAGTTTTTTCCTGTTACCGTGAAAAAGGGCAGGATGGGTGTGAGGGTGTTGAACCTGCCCGCAATACCACTCTCGCGCGTTTGAATGTTTAGGGCTGCGAAAGATCCGACATATTCTTTCATACACTTGAATGCCAGTCATACAAAATATGTCTTCTATTATTTCTCTGGGGAAAATATGAGCAAAACTGTTCGCCTGCTATTAGGGAATGTGGCGCTTCTGAAGTTCTGCTGTCAAACTTTCATGAAGGAAAATACATTTTGAGGTGGAATTAGGTCTATAATTTAGAAATGTTTTGTGTAACGTGCACTACTCTTTGATTTATCTGGTTTTATGCAATACAATCTGGCCGGGTTGGATACTAGTGTAACTCGATTTTCTGTTGATTTGTGTTCTGTTCTGTTTCTGTTGAGTTGTTTCAGTCGATTAACACGCTCCAGTCTGGGACGTGAGTGGTAGGACAGACAGGTTAAAGCTGACGAAAATTAATTTCTTTATTAAAGTCACCATAGACTATAGGGTGAACTCAGGCATATTGGGTCACTTTTTGGCAAAATGTTGAAAGACCCATAAAAATACTATTCAACACCAAATAAAATTTCCAAAAAAGATCCGTTTTTTCATCCAGGTGTCCTCTATTAGACTATAAAGAGAATTCATTGTTTTTAAGTCTTTTTTATATTTTAGAGATGTTTAATTGTTAGAAGCTCCTTTCTGGGCCAAATGGGCTGTGATCAGGTAAAATGGGCCACATGTTGAGATAAAATGTGCCGGTGAATAGATCCAGTGCAGGACTCCTTAAAAGGTAAAAGAAATGTATTTTTATTTGAATTATTTTAGTCACAAGAACATATTAACCATTCTGTGCTTTTATATTTATGTCAGCTCTTTTTTAGCATGGTCTGGGAGGCATGGTCTCCGACCAGATGCATGCTGGTAGCCACCTTTCCAGTTCACTGTGTTGTATAGTTACCCTTGTTGAATTTCATGCCCTTGCTATTTCTGTGGACTGATATTCTGACCCTGTCTATTTATTTGCATTTTTATTTAATAGGGTCAATGTACATTAATCAACATTTCCATTTGAATAAAAATTGCAAATGTGCCAGAGTTAAGTAGCTAGGCTAATTTGCATATCATCCCTTCTAGTCAGCCTCCTTGTTTTTTCCTTGCCTATTTCCTGCACAATACAGCAATTAAAAACTTCAAAACTTCAACACTTCAATAACTTTTAATTCAACAAGACTTGTGTGTTTAAATACTTCACATTGAGTGTAATTAACCTAATCTAATGCCTATGTGGTGTGCATGCATATGGTAGCCTACTACTACCAATACAATTAGTCCTATACAGTATGGCTAAAGTAATCCATAGCTTTAAAATTCAGACTGTTGTCATTGTATATCTGCAAATATCTGATAAATATATGCTACTATTATTTTTATTTTAATTGCCTGAAAATGATGGAGTTAAGTCAGTAAAAATGGTGGCCCATTTTAGCTGAGGCTAATTGGCCATTTTATCTTAACAGATTCAGGTAAAATGGGCCGGCAACTAAAAGGTGTTTTTAAGTCAGAAAAACAATTTTTGTGTAACTATAACCATGTTTCTCTGATAAAGGACATCAAAACAATATCAATGATATCTTACTTCCATTACTTCCTCAATTTCTTAACATTATAACAACCTTATTATATCAAAGTCATATTTTGCCTGCCAAAGCACTCACACTTAAAATGTTCCCACCAGTGTCACTGTAAGGAATTGTCCTACCCACCTTAGCAACATCAGATGAAGCAAATCATTCAAAACACATTAAGCACAGTTGTAGCAACAATTTTAAATCATTAACAGTGACTGTGCATGCAAATTTAAAGAACTATGACACGTCAACTTTATTTGGCCCACTTTAGCTGATGGCCCAATTTGGCTGAGTTCACCCTATATAATAGAATCACGGAGATAGAGTATAACGTAGTGGACGAAGTGTTTTACTAATGCGAAGAGGAAACCACTCCCCTGGAACTAAAGTAGTTAATACCAAAATTACACATTATATTAACATAATACTTTTCATTCTTCTAGCAGGACCAGATGAAATAAAATAAATAATGGTAAATAATATTTAACTATAAATAATAAAAAAAATGATACCTTACACTAGTTTGGCTCTATAATGATCACATTCCTATGGGAGACATTTCTATCACTCAGCGCTATTACAGCATTCATAATTACTGATTAATAGCATCAGTACCATGGTAATGCGGCAATAATGAACTGAATCCACAATCTTAATGGAATCTTGTTCTTGATGAGGTTGTCAGGATTAACAAATCTTAGCTAATCATTCTGTGGTATTACTGTCAAATTCATTGCCACGTTGGTAGAACTTTGTGTGAAATTCAAACACGATAATTCTGCCGTAATGTGCACTGTCGCCCAGGGGTGCGTTTCCCAAAAGCATAGTTGCTAACGTTGTTAGCAACTTACTTGGTTCAAACTATGTAGGTGCGACGCAAGTGTGTCTCAAAACCATAGTTCGTGTGAACCAACATAGTTTGAACCAACATAGTGTAAACCAGCATAGTCCCAACCATAGACATACTCTATGGTCCCAACATAGTGCGACCGACACAGGCGTGTCCCAAAACACGAACATTCGCAACCACGTTGGTAACTAGTGAGGTTTGCAACCACAGCTCTCGGTGCTTAGTTCCACCTAACCAACGTTGTTTGAAGGTCTCGACGGCATCCAACATGGCGGACCGAATGTCTCGAAATCCTCGATCATTGTAAATATCTCCGTTGTTTGACGTTGTATCCCTCAGATTTTACAAAACGAGGTGAGAAATATACAGTGTAGAATCTAAAAATCCCGTTGTTGTAGCAAAACAATTGATCTAGGAGGATATTTGCAACTCGTTTGGCAGTTTGGCCTAAGCGACTCATGCTGTGACGTACCTTCAAGTACCTCCAAATTCCGTAAGCTAGGAGCTGCTTCTGTGGTGCTGTTCGTAGAGCGCAGGTCATGCACACCTGTGTTTGTAGATAGTACTCTGGTTCCATTCCGGGATGATGCATAATTAAAATGCTACATGAAATTGTTGACATTCTCAACTGCCACGTTACTTTTCTTAACGTAGTTTCAGGGTGAACGTGTCTCCCCTGTTGCGTATTAACATAGTGTGGCCAATTTATGCCAGCCTGCATATGGGCTTGTGTTCATACACTTCAGAATGCAGGTCGCCAAGGTGAAAATAAACTTCCAGCTCCTCCGTCATTACGTGCATTGTAAACAATAAACCTAATGTTGATAGCGTGTAGCATACTGCCATATAAGCACATGCATTTACAGATGGCACATCGCCTGGTGTCTATGCAAAATAGCATTTTGAACGCTATTTTAATCAGGCTAGCTGTGATGGCTCGTAGTCAATGTGATTTAAATAAAATAAAAGCATTGTATAGACTTTGGCTTCCACATGACTTCAAAGTCAGGGAGATTTCCTATAGCTTAATGTATTGCCTAGAACTAGGCTGCTTATGAGACGTGCATAGTCACAAGTCATCTGTGTTCATATCCAGAGGTCTGCGTCATTCAATAAACAATGTTAAAGTTTATTTAATCACTGAAATGTCTTGCAAGTCTGTCACTAGGCTATATTACAAATGAACACTAAGCCAGCAGTATATAGGGTTCAGTGATACTTTCCACCGTTAGATTTATTCAGTTTCTATTGTTTATTTATAGTACACAGTTATTCCCGACATCATGTGAAATAGCCTATTTTTCTGCGATAAATAATCGGCTACATAATTAGTCATCTCTGTTAAATTCCGTTCACAAGGTCATAGCCTGCTTCGGATTGTTTCTCTCTGCTTCCGACAATGCACGAGCATGTCCGAACACATCTGGAAACCATTGTGGTTTGGACTATATTGGTTCAAACCAACTTGGTTCAGACTATGAAGGTACGACAGTGTTTGGGACACAGTCGCACTTTGGTTGTTGGTTAGCTCAACGGTGCATCGTACCATGTTGGTTTAAAGCTAAGTTGGTTGGTTGTTTGGGAAACGCACCCCAGAGCAGTTACTACAAGTTTGCAAACTTAGGTAGGCAGTACAGAGTTGCAGCTCATGGAAAGAAGACACTATGGGCAGATGTTATCAGCCTTTCAGTTAACCTCAGTATTTCTTAGGCAAAATTAAAGGCTATAAGGGCATAGGATCAATATCTATGTCAAATTCCAACAAGGAATGAGTTGTCCAACATAATGTGACTACTGCCCACCTGCTCTAATGGGCATAAAGGATGCAGCAGCAGGTAACATCTTCCCATAGTGTCTTCTCCTGGTTGGCCTTCCTGCTTGTGCAATCAAACCATTGCAAATGGTCCAGAATGCAGCAGCACGACTGGTTTTCAATCAACCCAAAAGGACGTATGTCACTCCACTTTTCATCAACCTGCACTGGCTCCCGGTGGCTGCCAGAATTCAACTCAAACCTTTGACTATAGCCTACAAAGTCACTTCCGGATCTGCCCCCACCTATCTCAACGTCATACTAAATGCTTACATCCAATCCAGAGTGCTGCGATCCTCTAATACGAACCACCTGGCCGTACCCTCTCCAAAAACAAAGCGAGGTCACTCCAAGCTTTTCTCGGTTGTTGTCCCTCAGTGGTGGAACCTACCAGTCGCTACAAGAGCAGCAATATCCCTCTCGACCTTCAAAAAGCTCGTGAAGACCCTTCTCTTCCAAGACTGCTTTCCTTCCTAACAAAACTAATTTCTACTAACCATCTCTTTACATAGGTACCTTCAATGTTCTCTACACATCTGTTAGCTATTATGACCTCCTTTTGTAGTCGCTTTGGATAAAAGCGTCTGCTAAGTGTAATGTAATGTAATGTAATCATGGAAATCTCACGTGACCCCTTGATGCCACAGTCAAAGGGCTTGTTTGAAACGGTCTGGCTGTCTACTGTCTGGTTGACATGACGTCTAACAACATTGACAAGAACACCCAATGTGATGTATACACATACCTATATACCTATGACTGACATAGGTGGAGTTAAAATGGCAGCAGATCGGACACCCTCCGCTTCCCATAGTAACGCAATGGCTGTAAGTTACTAGGATTCCGAGACGCCACCATATAGCTAACTGATCACAAATATGCAATAATTAGGCTTGTGGAATGCATTGCAGCTACTTCCATTCAATGCAGAACAAATCTTCATAACCCGCATCAAGATTCAAACTCGGGTCGTCTGCTTAATAGGTGGATGCCATACTGCTGTGCCCTTGTATAGTTGGTTGTGGTAGAAAGTTTAATTATGTTGTACAGTGTATTAGAGACATACAGGTCTACAATCCCTGACAAAGTCTTGTCGCTTATCTAAGTTATAGGAACAACAAATAATAACTTAACTTGTAGTTGATCAATTTAAACTTGAACTTATTGTGTGAAGTTTCCATGTTACTAACACCGAAAAAAGAATATAATGCCAGACTGCATAACTTTTGGATGTCATTTTCAGTCACTGCATTCACCGCTTTTGGACGACAACAACTCCCCAAAAACGTGTGACTACTGTATGTTCTTGACACTTTAGCCCTGATTCATTTGATCGAACATGGCTGCAGAAACAGCTAGGTACTTGTTTAACCCTAAAGCCAAAATAAATCAAACATATTGTTAATGTTTCCATAAACAGCTGAAGCCTTCAGGGACTGCACAGTCCAGTTAACTTTTGTTATCATACAGTGTGTACTCATAAGGGAAATACAAAGATCAAGGTAAAAGTGAGGTAAACTTGGAGTATGTTTAATGCATGTCACAGCAGCAGCAGCAAATATTTGTCCACCTCCATCATTTTTTTTAAGCTTCATGGCATCCTTTTTGACAATCTCTGATCTAGAGGAGAAAAAACAAGCACTTGCCTATTAGTGACCTGATTTCGATTCAGTATAGGACTGTGGCGGTCATGGAGAGTAACAAGGGCAGCCCATAAAACATCTTGATTAAAGCAAACTGCACTGAAGTTCTCCTGTGCTGTGATACAAGGAATATCTGTAAATAACCAGAGCATCATAGCTTGTACTGTGAATGTATGTATGTATGTGGGCCATTCCGCCAAATGAGTGCTATTTACTTGTTTCAACTCTTCAAAATTAAACTTAAAATTGTATTCAATTTGAACACAGAATTTTGTAACACACACAATTAACTACTCAAAATGAGTAGTGGTCCATCTCAGGCTATTTTATTATTTTTTTATAAAGTTTTCAAGATGAGTATCGTTGATTTTTTTCAGTCCTGTTACCTAAACTAAAATGGCATTTTAAAACCTTGTTTAAATAAATATCCAACAAACACTTTGTTGTCCATTAGAAAAAATGTACATTAAGAAGTAAGGGCTGGTTACATGTTCAAATTACTAATATTTCTGACTAAAAAATCACTATATTCGAACCCAAGTTGTATTTTTCTAAGAATGCGAAGGAGCTTTTTTCCTTTTAAAGAACATGAAAAAATAAAAACCTATCCAAAGCTTGAGCATGTATTTTATTAATTGATTAAAAACTACTGGAACAACTGGGAATCCTTTAATACAAGGTATGTTCTTTATTTTTGGGAAAAGCAATTAAGTAACTGGAAAAAAAATAAGTAACAAGAATGAGTGTAAGCTTAAGGACCATCCCTAAATTACTGCCTAAACAGCATTTTGGGCAATAGATCTGTGCTTAATGTATGTGTGATGTCCAAATCAATGCAAAATGCTTAGGCTACATGGGAATAGTAAGACACACCACAATTTATTGGAATTTTATGCCCCCTTCAATGTATATTCACATCAAATTAAAATACCATTGTTTTATATGGGGATTTTTTTTTTTTTTTCAATAGCTTTCACATAAAGCGACCTTGGGACCCCAAACCTTGGAGCATGTGTGTGTCTTACTATTTTCTTGCTGTGTGTCTTACTTACATACAAACTTTCTATGTGGGACTCGGAAAAGCATGAAATCTGAAGCTGTGTTTTCAGCCATGTCAGCCAAGCCTTGAAGCTCCCTCGCAACTGTATTCCAAGAAATATCCACTACATTTGCAATAAAACAACTACGGCCAATGACCAAAGCAACTCTCGCTTCTATCATTTTCTATGGAAGTATCAGTTAATCTCGATCAACCAATGATCAAGAAGGTGACGCCCTGTGAGACAGCCCACTTCATTTGCATACCAAGGCAGAAATGTAGAAATAAATGTAAGCATAAATGTAAATGTAGGAGAAATAAATGTAAAAAGGAGTGACAGTAAGGTTTTAATACAATACAAAATAAAGACAATCCAGTTTTATGTGTGGTATATTTTTTTCACACGCTTTCCTGAGCACGTTCTTACATGCAGTTGTTTGCAGTTGTTTCTCGTTGCCGCCATGATGAAAGTCCAAACAAGTCGATTGTACTACCTCTCCTCCTATTCTTCCTGTTGGTTCGTGTTCGTCAATCGACCTGTGCAGACTTTCATCATGGCGGCGACGAGAAACTACAGCAAGGTACTGCTTGTCAAAACTGTTTTATTAATAAATGTTGTGTACACTTACAAAGTTCTCAGTGCCTCGTTTTTAATGTCAGGGCCTTTGTTGTACTACCGATGGAGTGTGGAGTTTCTTCGAGCTGTTTTAATGGTTTAAAAATAGCGTAGTCGTCATGCTTCGTCTAAGGGCACCTACCCATTCCATTGTTAGCCTTCTGGGACAAACGATAAAAAATAGTTAAACTCTGAATGCAGCAGGCTAAATCAATTTTGCTCCAGTACACATACCAACTCGGTATGATGTTTTAACATGCCAATTTTCATTTTACACTGAAGTTCTCCTTTAAAGAGATGCAGGTAATTGAGCAGGCTGCAGGGGATGATCACTGGCCAATTATTGGTCAGACAGTTTTGTTTTTACACAAAAATTTTATAATCTGCCAGCAAGGGGTACTTCTTTTAGGGATTTTACCAAAAAAGCAATTACTAAGATGCAATTCATGTAACTGATGATGCAGGTCACTTTGAAATTTTAGGCACATACACTTAAAAATCTCAGAACTTTTATGTTGCTGTCATGGTCCTGGATGGACAAGGCAAGACAGAGAGAGCGAAGATACAAAGACACAAAGCTTTAGCAGGATTTGAGACCTGATGAAAGGGGAAGATAGAAGACCCGCAGCCTACTAATTAGCCATAATGGTGGAATCTATTAACCTTTAATGGAGTACTTTGGCTAGCATGACGTGTGTGAAGTATGTGGAGCTCCTGTAGCATATAACAGACTTTTGGCTACATTACATTACATTATATTACACTTAGTGTACAACTTACAAAAGGAGGCTGCAGCAAGCTAAGGAAACACAAGCTTCTTAAATGTCGTAAGGGATATCGCCATTTTGGGTTGATTGAATACCAGTTGTGCTGATGCCTTCTGGAACATATTGCACAAGCAGGTAGGCCAGCCAGGAGGGAGTTGCAGTAATCGAGGCGAGAGATGACCATAGCCTGTACCAGGAGCTGAGCGGCATATTGGGTCAGGTACAGTCTGATTTTTCTAATGTTGCACAGTCCATAGCAGTAAGACCGCACTATGGAGGCAATGTGGTCAGAGAATGATAGCAGGTTCCCCAGGAGCCTGGAGAGTATTACCAGCACAAGTTCTGAAAAATGGGATAAAAGGCAAAGAAAACAACCAGATGTTGCAACCTCTAAGATATCTAAGGATTAAGACTTTCTTAGTCTACTTTTAAAACTGATTAAGAGTGGATTTGTGTTGGCAGTAGCACTGGACCTTGTAGACACTGTATATACATGTATACACTGTATTACAGACACAACCAGAATGATTCTCAGAACTTGGAAATAGAATGACCTTACTGGCTTTGGTTGCTCTCTCTCTCTCTCTCTCTCTCTCTCTCTCTCTCTCTCTCTCTCTCTCTCTCTCTCTCTCTCTCTCTCTCTCTCTCTCTCTCGCTCTCTATGTAAACAATCTCTATGGATTAAATGTTGGCTGTAGGGTTAGAGTCCTAGGTGGCAGTATTGCGCTCCTTCCTTCGTCTGCTCTTATTAAGTAGAATCTACTTCTCAGTGACTCAAATAACATGATGTGTGGGACACTAAGATGAGCTTATGTGCTGCTGGCTGTGAGTACAGCTGTCCCTCCTGGATAAGTAATGTGCAAGCACATGAAATCACACACTCACACACACACACACACACACACACACACACACACACACGCACACACACACACACACACACACACCTCTTCCTTTAACACATTAGCTAAACGGGAGCTCTGTGATTGAGTTTTTGTTGTGTTTGGTCACTGCAGTAGTAAATTCATGTCCTGTTTGTACTGCTACTGAAACAGCTTACTGTTTTGTTTAGAGACAGTGAGACATTCATCTATGGCACCATCAAAGCAACATGAGGAGGGAGGAAAAATCAAAGAATCGAATTTAGTCAGCAAAATGAAAGCAACAACAACGAAGTGCACACATAGTGAGAGAGGTTCATAGAATTTTACTCCACCATAAAGAGTTCCATTCCACCATAAAGAAATTACAGAAAGTATTTTCACATATAGCTTAAGGTTAAAAACTTTGGGCAGGTAAGTAGGAAATCTAAAAATTCAAAGTTTCCAGATGAAAATGACATTGGCGAAACATTGGCAAAACACAAACCACTGTCTTTTTTTCTATCTGCATGGTATGTCTCGATTTCACAAAAAAAAACTGTTCTACAAGTTGTGGAAATACTAGCACATACTACTCTATGTGCAGTCAGCGGCCAGATAAATGTTTGTGGGATGGGACAGTCTACGTCAGCACTTTTCCCTTTTGCATTCACGTACACTCTATTGGTCTGCTGCCTGTATTTAACCTACAGTAGGTGTCATTCTTTGATGTGATTGTTCCATAATTCTATGACAATTACAACATAAACATCTTTACACAAACATAGGATAATTTATCTTTGAGAATGTTGCACTGGCTTAAAACCTGTCAAAAACTCTAAGAAAAATCCCTCATATTACATCCTTATGTAATTAGTAGGATTTTCTGTATGCAGTGATATTGTATGACAATACGCCAACTTCTATGCCAACCACATTCTATCCTTACATCGGACTATGTGAGAAGTTGTAGACTGAAGTTTGAACCTTCTCACATCTATAGACAGTGTGCAGTTAGTTACAAGGCCTTAGTCACAGGCTGTTGCAAACATTGGAGTCACTAACCGGATTTATTTTCAGATTATGTCCTAAAATGCTTCAACTAAGATCTTTGACACATTGTAAGATGGAAGATGCAAGATGAAAAATAACTGACAAATTCTGGATTGGGACATTTATCTGCAACAGTGAATTTCTTGGAGAGTCATGTGATTTTCAAGGCTGGCATTAACGTCTTCCTCTAGTCAAAGTCTACGAATTAGTTGACATCAGCAGAAACAACAACAAAAACAACAGTTCTTGTCCATTTGTCCAACTCTTATGATATGACGCAGGCAGCTGTGAAAAGGGAGGAATACAAATTACAAAGGAAAGGTAGGGAGAAGAGTAACACCCTGACTGCAATTTTCTGGGTGGGGAGTTCAAAGGTATTTGCTTGGAGAAAGTTTGTCTGTTATTTTGCTTTCTTTTCTGGGCGGGGAGGGTTGTATTTGCAAAACAGGATACATTAGAGAAAAGACTCTTCTGACTTCTCACTCTAATAAGTACAGCAACTCTCATACATATGTCAAGAATTCTGACTTAAGCATTAAAAATGGCCTGTGCATCAGTATGCTGTACTGCATCAGTGCTATTTTTATAACATAACATAACACAACACAACACAACACAACACAACACAACATAACATAACATAACATAACATAACATAACACAACACAACACAACACAACACTTTATAACACTAGACTGAGATGTACCTGTCTCCTGACGAATCCTGCCTTTCACCAGTGTCTAACACTGGCATTTATCAGACTGTCTGACATTTATTGACCATCACAGTCTGCTGCATTTTGGCAGTAAGACCAACGTTCAAATGAGGCGAAACGAGGTCTATGTAATGGCCTGACTCTAACTTTGGTCATCTCTCCTGTCTTTGCGTGACTGCTTCTCACGAAGGGGTCTATTGTCCCATGCGCATAAGTGAAAAATGCACGTAGATGTGCACTTTGCCTGTGCACATTCTACTGTTGACTTAAGTCTGTCATTTACATGCGATGAAACTAATCACGCACTTCAGGAGGAGCCACTACAGGTAACTCCATATATTACATTTGAAGTCGGCAGTCGTTCAAGTTCATACCTTGTTGAACATTTTCCAGCAACATTACAAAAGTACAATATTGGAATGTAGAGCTTTGTTTTCAGACTTACCCACAAGACGTTTTCTGCAGAAGTGTAAGGTAGCACTTGTCACATTAAGCTCATTTCGCAATGATTACAGGAGAGGGTGAAAACAAGCTTATGTCATGATGCTGAATGTAAGTAAATAAGAATTATTCTAAAACAGTAAAATAAAAAAAACAATGGCATTGATGATTTAAGAGATTTATTTATCATTTGGTAAAACTTATACAACACTAAGCAATAGGCCTACCATGTATCTAAAATATTTTTTTTTTACATACATGTTGGAAAAGGTAATGTTTCATATTGCATCCAATCACTGGTTCGTATCAAGCTTGTGTTGTCTTTATTCAGTTAATTTATTGGGAGGAGGTGAAAACTATGCCTAAATACCTGCTGCTTTTAGATGCCTGCCATTAGCCAGTCGGTAGGCCTCTCTAACATAACAAGAAACAAAAGCATGATTAATCATATATAGCAGTACTGTACGTTTTCTGTACCTATATTCTCACCCATCTAACATACAGAGTGGGTAGAAATACAAACATAACCCCTAAAACACAGTTTCTAAACATGTTTTAAAGGTTTATGTGCCAGAGGATTTTGAAATATGTGCAGTTTATAGCAGACCTTTCACTGCAACTAATTTCCATTGTTTCTTTGCCTCCTATGCGTAAAAAAGCCTGTAGCCGGAAATGCATGAAAAAGACTTACAGTACAAATCCACTTGCTACGTACAGTACTGCTACTGTATGCTAGTTTTACACTTGCCGTGTCGCATCGGACGCATGAGAAAGTGACGTCAAAATGACGTCAGTCCACTTCTGGCGCGGCATTTTTGAGTGCACTTCTGCCGTGTCTGCACTTCAATTTTTTGTAACTTGCATGTGCAGTGTGCACAGCAGCCCATTCAAAACAATAGTCAATGGCTAGTGTAGTTAAGCTAACTTTAGCCTAGTAACTACCAGCCTAAACATGTCTTTTCCATTGCTACACATAGGCTAATATTGCTGGAAACTCACAAGAAATACATACAATGACCAAAAATCTTTAGGATTTTGTTCAGTGTCATCCACAAATCAATAGAGGTGAAAGCCTGCAATTAAGCTAACTTATTTTGCTTTATCCTATCATCCTATCATCACTCATAACATCATATACAGCTGAAAACACAGTAAATATATGCACCGACCCAAACATTTTCGGATTTATTCAGTTTAATTCCCAAATCAACCTACAATTGATGAAAAAAATGATTAAATGACACCTTTAACTCTTATAACTTAACTCTGATGCCTCTGATACCAAGCAGTCTCTGTGGGCCTCCTTCCTTTCTATATTTGTCATGCATGCTAGAGCATGCACACACACACACACACACACAGGTTTTGTCTGGGTGACATAGAGCTCTCTCAGCGGCGCTCATGGTGTGGGAGGGAGAGATAAGCACATGGGACTGGAATGTAGCGTGCATGTTGTCATTATGTTGTTTATTTGTTAATCCAGGTATCTTATGACCTGAGAGATTAGAAAATGCACCCATGACATCCATCATCAAACAGAACCCTATTGTGGAAATCGTTTCAAATATGCATATCTCTAACAATGCATTCACTGAAAAGTAATGTACAGATAAAATGTACCAAGAAATATCACATTAGAGGTTGCAAAATTACATCAGTCAGACATGTTTTTACTGACTAATGAGGTGTTTACTAACATGGCAATTTGAGAGACAAAAAGCACCGATACCATGCTCTGAAATATGTGCTGGAACAGTTATGATCCTGCAGACATACATAGATGATTCTCACTTTTTCATAATTAATCTGGCACATTTCTCTTTATCATGGAAACTATATGATGTGTCAATCAAGTTTGGTGTAAGAGAGCCTTTTCTTGTTTCCTCCAGTGGATTGCTGCTGTGAAGAAGAGACATCGCAGAACCCTTGTTGCAAACATCTGTGGCCAATTTAAGACTGCAACAAAAGGCTGTTTCATAAATATGAAATTTCCTCATTGCATTACCAAATGTTCATTTTCATTGGCTTTGGAAAAAAAGGATAAAAACATGGATGCAGTCATGCTGCTGTTTAACTGGAGCAAGTTCCTGTACATATCCTTGTAACTATGTGAGTTCAGTGATTCAGTGAACTCACAGTGTATACGAAAGCCTATCTGTTTAACTGCAAGAGCTTTTCCTGAGCAAACTACCACAGAGTATGTGTAGCAGAATGACATATCACCACAATAGCTATAACAGATTATGAGAGAAATTGTTGTGGTCACAGAGATGAGTACATTTGCCTTTGCTTCTATGCCCCACAGGCCTGAAATGAACTGCAAGGTAAACTTCATTTGGAATCTTTAGACTCTCTATTCTTTTAAAACTGATCCTTTTACACCTTATACATACTTTTTAAAGTTTTTAATCAAATTTTCTGCCCAATTTGTTCTGGGCTTACCTACACTAATCAGGTAAGTAATGCAAAACACTTGCAAAAGGGTCCTGAGCCTTTAAACATTTCATCTTTAAAGTTGAGTTACAACTGAAATCCATGCACAGGATATTCTAATTTTCTGAGTAGTACCTGTAGTACTACCTGTATATATATATATATATTAATTCTCCCACAGTGGATACTTACATTTTAAAATTAAACAAATTATTACCAATAATTAAACAAATATGTCTATTCACCACTGTTTTTGCAAAGGCATATGCAAGTTAAGTGTAATGGGAAAAGCTGAACTGAAAGTAGTGTATGCACCAACATCATAGCACAGAAAGGAATCTAAAATGTCAGGGGCACTGTAAAAATAAAGCACAAACCAATTAAAAAAAACATGCAACATGGATCACACGTGCAAGTTAAATAAACGTAAAAAGATCCAGGCAGCATGTTGCCCTAATATTTTTAAGTTGGTACTTTGCTTCACTTTTTAAAGTGTGGCTGTTCAGGCGTCAGGTGAGCACACACCCCCGTCAGTCCCTGAGCGTGGCACCGCATGCCCCCTGTCCTCACGGTGCTCTCTCCCGCGGCATGTCGACAGTCCCCTGTGCTGTGTGCTCCACGGACTTCACAGCTGTGCTTGTGGCTGCTGTGCTGGATTTCTATCATCGTCTGAAAGAGCCGACGCTTAATGAGGGCTTTTCTACACAGCGTCACTGACTAAGAGGACATGATGTCCTGAACTAAATCGGAAATCTATTTGTGGCAATTTGTATGGATTGCTGCCCACACACAACCTGACACCTCCTCCACTGCTTAGGCATGATGGTAGGGGAATCTGCCTTCCTGTTCATCGTGAATAGACATTGATTACTCCTTAGAATTAAGATATTTTGATATTCTCTCAAGTGTGTGTGTGTGTGTCTGAGAGAGAAAGACAGAGAGAGAGAGAGAGAGAGAGAGAGAGAGAGGTGGAAGTAAAAACATTGTATGTTGTGTATGTTGTGATTTTCTCCTGTTCGCTCTGAGCGACTTGTGACCTTGGAATTTGAATCCGGTCACAAATCATCTTCGCATGGTGCTCACTAGCACAGTAAATAAATAATATCTAACATGGCCTACATGCACATGTATGTCAAAGGAGTTCTTTATTACTCACATTCCAATACTTTATAATGGTGTAACACCAGTGTTATTACATCCACATATATGAACATCATTGGCAATTGCTTAACAAAGAACATTACAAATAAAACTTTTACACGCATAAATATTTAAGATGAATTTCTTCTTGTAATAATACTGTGCATTGGACAAAAGATACTCTAATAAACTGTCAGTGAAGATTAAGAAATAATGTTTGAGAACAGTGTGGTGCAAGCTGACAAAGTGGCTGTGACTCTCTAAGCGCTTGGTAAGCTCAGCATATCATGGGCTTATGGCTGTTTGGGTTTAAAATGTCACATTTAATATGCCTAAAACAGAGGGTATTAATGTGTTTTAAGAACACCATTCACCATGACAGCTGCACATTATTATGATGAAGGCCTACTAAAAGTACACTAAAAACAACAACAACATGTCTAATCTCAGTAAAATCCGAAAGCATTTACTCTTATTTTGTCATTCCTGAGAACTGGTATCAAACTAATCAGAAAGCATTATACTAATCTATCTAAAATTAATCAGATAGCTTGAAACCTGTTAATGCCACACCATTTATAGGATTTTAAAACTAATTGTTTACAGCCAATATTACTTTTGGATATTTTAATTAAGTTGTTCAAGACATCTAATTTTTTATATTTCTTTCCTTTTGGATCAGACTTTATAGCTAAACCGGTAAACCAGCCCCTCGTAATTCATTTCATTTTGCACAGAAGGTCTGGCAGTGCTTCCATTGACATTGCTGTCTTAGGCAGAATTTTGCCTAGCCAATCAGCAAACAGAGGGAGTGTTCATGAGTGATGTTGACTTTGTGTGCTACATTTGAATCGTAGAGCGTAGTCAGGCTAATTGCATATGTCACGACCAGATGTTAGCAACTGGGTGAAGGCAAAGCCACTTGTTTTAAACTTCGGCAGAGTCCACACCTCCAGAAAAAAATAATTTCTATATAATATAGCACTGCCAGACCCTCTTCACAAAATGAAATGAAGGTACGAGGGGCTGGTTCACTAGGCTAAGCCAACACATCTTCTGTGAAAACATGTAGGACTGGACACGATATGAATGTAATACACAGCATTCAGATTAAAACCCTTCACTTTTTTACATTTTTAAGGTCACAGCCTAATGCTAAAATTATATTTTTTTCCGTATTAAAAGCCCTTGCCTTATCGAAAAGGAAAGTAATGAGATATCACTGACATAATGACATAAGTATTCAGAACGACTCAGCATCTGTTTGGAGTAACTTTTACTCTAGTTACAGACTTGAGTGTTCATATGGATGTAGTGATCAGCTTTGCCCTCTGGGATTTACGGATTTTTTGACATTTTTTCCTACAGATCCTCTCAGCCTCTCCCAGTTTCGATTGGGACCGTCGGTGCACAGGCAACTCAAGAACATTCACAGTGTTCTCCCCATGTCCTGTATTGCTTTGGCTGTGTGCTTGGCATGGTTACCCTTTTGAAATGTAGATCTCTGGAGGTCCTTAGTTCTTTGGAGTAAGGTTTTTTGTTGCAGACATCACTTCGCTCCATTCAGTTTTCCCACTGTGATGACGCTGTTGCCCAGCCACTGCCAGTGAAAAACAGCCCCACAGCATTATGCTGCCACCAGTTTGCTTCACCATTAGGATGATGTTGGTCAGATGATGAGCCATGTCTGGTTTCCTCCAAAGACAACACTTATAATGGAAGTCAAACATTTCAATCTTAGTTTCATCAGCTCAGAGAATTTTGTTTTCCGCAGTCTTTTTTTTCAACAAACTCCAGGCAGTTTTTGCCTTTTTTCCCACGTTGATGGCAGCTGTAGCCTAGTGGTTACAGAGTTGGTCTTGGGATCGGATGGTCGCCTGTTCGAATCCTGTTCCAGAAGGAAGAATGGGGGTTGAGGAATAATCAACTAGTGTTCTCCTGCACCCTCATCCATGGCTGAAGTGTCCTTGAGCAAGGCATCTAACCTTACATTGCTCCAAGGACTGTACCTGAAAATCTGTACCTAAATATTGTAACTGTAAGTCGCATCCGCTAGGTGTGATGGTTTTATGCTTCACTTTTTACAGTGTATTTTCAGCAGTTACAGCAGAGGGTCTGGATGGTGGGTCAATGTGAAATTATAGTATTTCCTATTTTCTTAAACAATATATGAAATTTAGTGCAAGAATATAACAAAACAAATATTAAAAGTATGAGACAATGTTATATGAAGCTCAAGCACATTGTTAGAATGCAAGGGCACAGAATTTAAAATCACCTTTATAAAGATGTTTGGTAACATACAGCCATTTTTGGAGAGATGTTCATTAACAAAATAATGTGTGCTATTCCAGTTGGAGTTATTTGCACTTTTGATATGGTACGTGCTATCATCTTATTTCTGTCTATACTCTGCACAGACTGGTTTTTACCTAATGAAAGAACTGGACCAGGCCAAGCCCAAGAGCCCTTGAGTGAATTCTGCCCAATCTTGCCCATTTCTGCTAGATGTAACTTCTTCAAAGGGAGGTATCCCTCTGATGTTGGGAAGGGCATTTGAACTATTCTGGATAAGGCAGAATAAATCCAAATCTTGTTCAGTAATCAAGGCCTGCTTTTCTGGGGACAAATGAGGGATAGACATGAGGAATCTTCACCACATCTTTCAGGCTCCAATGAGCCCGATGGATTATGCCAGTGTACCACATAAATAATCTCATAGTTACAGAAACTCTCTCACAGATTGGGTAACATGCATACATCCCCCCTCTCTTTCTCTCTCTTTCTTCTCTCTCTCTCTCTCTCTCTCTCTCTCTCTCTCTCTCTCTCTCTCTCTCTCTCTCTCTCTCTCTCTCTCTCTCTCTCTCGCTCTTTCTCACACACACACACACACGCACACACACATAAACACACACACACACACACACTAATCCAGTCAAACAGGGAAGATTATAAACTCATTAATTCAGCTCGGTCACTCTTTTGATGTGATTTGGGTGTGTTCACTCAGAGTATTACAGATTTGCTGCAGTGATCTGTCATTTCTTTCAGTATGGTTAAAGATGATGGTCAGAGATGATGAGTGCAGTTTGGCAGTTAATAGTGATCAAAGTATAGAGGGTCACAGAATATAACTTTATCTGTTCTTAGATAAAGTACACTGCACATTGTATGATTTATGGTATTGTGAAAAACCGATAGTATGAAAAGAGATGCATGTCACTGCAGTGCCCAGTAATAGCCCATTTTACACAAGACAGAGAGTGGCAATGCACTGTTTTCTTGGAGCAGAATTACCACTTTGCTAAATTTGTGAGTGTTATATTAGTGTAAATGATATTATATTATATTATATTATATTATATTATATTATATTATATTATATTATATTATATTAAATTATATTATATTATATTATATTATATTATATTATATTATATTATATTATATTATATTATATTATATTATATTATATTATATTATATTACTTTATTGCTTTATTACTTTATGCATCAGGGGTGTAGCCTAAAATCATGGGTGGGTGACCAGAAAAAAATCAGGTGGGTGTTGTGTCATGTGCTTTTATTTTGATTACCGGAAGTACCTATACAGGATGTACCATGCATGAGTGAGATAGGAGGATGCTACTGTACCTGTGTATGAGTTCAACAAATGTGACTAGTAAAGTTCTGGTGTTATACTATGCTCACACTGTCATTTCTTACATCAAAACATTACAGTGGGCCTAGCCCAAGACACATAGGTTACTATTATTACTTAAATAGTCAATTGAACAAAGGAAGCCTTCTGATTGGGTGGGCCTGATTGAAAAGTGGGTGGGCACAGGCCTATACACTATGTTGTGTATGTCATGATTTTCTCCTGTTCGTTTTGAGCGACTTGTGACCTTGGGATTCGAATCAGGTCACAAATGATCTTCGTATGGTGCTCACTACCACAGTAAATGTAAATTAATATCTAACATGGCCTACATGCACATGTGAATCAAAGGAGTTCCTTATTACTAACATTGCAATACTTTATAATGGTGTATCATCAGCGAACAGAGGGTGTGCTTGTTAGCCGTGACGTTGACCTTGTGTGCTACATTTGAATTGTAATGCGTACGTAGGTAGGCTAATTGCATACGTGACGACTAGGCGTTAGCAACTGGGTAAAGGCAAAGGCACTTGTTTTAAACTTCAGCAGAGTCCACACCTCCAGGAAGAAATCGTTTCTGACGGTGTCTGGTGCAGACCCTCTGTACAAAATGAAATAAAGTACGAGGGGCTAGTTTACCAGGCTACACCAATAGTATCGTCTAATCCATGTGATCTCTGCTTTAAGGTGGCTATGGTTCGAGATGTCCACCAGCCTTTTCCCACTGCGGATGTGCCAGACCATGCCCACTACACCATTGGTGCCGTCATCCTGGCCGTGGGCATTACCGGAATGGTGGGAAACTTCCTGGTCATGTACGCCTTCAGCAAGTAAGAATCGCCATCACAACATTAACATGCAGCCTCACACACACAGACCATATCATCTTGTATGGCGTTAGGTGAAATCTTTGGGGATTAATTAATGTTGATCTGATCTGAGACAGATCCAAAACTGGGGGAGGGGGGGGGAGAATGACTCTCCGGTTCTCTCCCTCTTTCTCTCATGTCCCATCATGCTTTGCTCCCAGTGGGGTGTTTGTATGCTCCACACAAAGAGACTCGAAGGGCCTGGAGCCAAATCCCATCGCTACCAAAACAGCTGAAAGACATTTGGAATGGACAGATGAGAAGAGGAGAGAGAGAGAAAAAGGACAGAGAAAGAGAGAGGCAAGAGAGAGAAAAGGGGGATGAAGGAAGAATAAGAGGAGAGATAGAAATAAGACACCAAAGGAAAGACAAATAATGAAAGAGTGGGGCAGGGCAGAGATGGGGCTATGATTAGGGCTGGGCTGGGGGTGTTTGAAGGGGAGCAGAAAATGGAGGCGAGCTGAGACGGGAGACTTGGTAGGAAAGATGGAGGGCGAGAGAGCAGGCCCTAAGGGAGGAGATTTATCCAATCTCTCAGGTCCATCCAAATCCTTTGCGTAGAGGAACTGCCTCAGGCACAGATTAGATGGATGCTGCTCCCCCTCACACAACCCAAGAGGCTCCAAGAGAAAGGTCACAGCATCAGATGAGCACATTTGATCTATCACGAGTATTATCAAACACTCTGCACTACCCACACACAATTCTTTTGTGTGTGTTTGTGTTTTGCAGGAGCAAAGTTCTACGAACGCCTTCCAACATGTTCATCATTAATCTGGCCATTGCAGACTTCCTGATGTGCATCACTCAGACGCCCACTTTCTTCGTCAACAGTATGCACAAGCGCTGGATCTTTGGAGAGAAAGGTATCTGCCCAGTCAGCAGGCTGCTGCTGTCTTACCCCCTGTAGATGCTAGTGTTACATGCTGTTAAATGCTACCATCATGGAGAGAGTCCCAGGCTCCCAAGACTGTCATCTTAGATCTTTTAAACTTTTAAGAATCAAGTGATTTATTGAGGCAATGGTTGTCAAACTGGAGTACAAGTACCTCCAGGGGAACTTAGACCAATTATAAGGGTTAAGCAAAATAAATCTGTGACTAAGTTCTCAGGTCTCACCAGAAAGGAGAAGTTAAGGTACTCTACAGACTATATGTGGAAAAGATTTTACATTTAAACTATCCACAATACACCCTAATTGCCACTACATTATCTACAAATAATTATGCAAAATATCCATTGTTATAGCCACCTGCCCATGGTAAGAGATATACTCCATAGGACATATAGCGAGTCTCAGGGGGTTGGTGGCAGTTAAAAGTTTGGTAACCACTTCATTAACACCTGAACTTGCAGAATAGACATTACTTCTTCTTTACAAGTGTAAACACGACCCATGGTGTAATATCCTATACCTATGGCAGTTAGAGGCTGATTGTTGTATGTTCATTCATCTTTTGTGCAGAAACTTCCCACCAATAGTGTACGTAGAATTACACTACAATGGATTTGATGTCCATTTAGTATTCATCACAGTTTGTTATGTTACAGTAAGTTTTGGCTAGTAGACCACTGTGCTGGATGAGGATATGCTTGCTTAACTGTATGTCTATTAACTGCTAAATATGTATATAAATATTGAATACATCTGTTGTCAGCTCAGTATTGAGCTAGACATACTGCAGTGTATGATACCTCCATAAAAATAACTAAATTATCATTTGTGTACTACGTAAAACTACCGTTTGTGCTTGAAGTGGTGTTGATAAGGTGTGAGGCAGTATTTGTACAGTAAGTTGCAACAGTATGAACTACTATCTTATAAAGTACTTGCCACTTAACAACAGCTTGGAGAAAAGTGCATGTATACATAAAATGCAGGGCTATAATTTAAAGTCAATGCAAGGCATAAATAAATTCATGTTAAACTGTAGTGAATTGGTGAATTTACCACAGGTTGAATTAAGCCCAACCGTAGCCCTTACAGCCATAAAGACCTTAGAGAGAACCCTTTAAAATAAGCTTTGGCTTATATTCACTATTGCATGGTACTTACACAATTAAATTGACTCGTAATTGCATTATAGTGGTAGTCTTTCTCATAACTGCTTTCCTATTTTTCTAAAAAGTTATTACTAACTTAATCCTACAATTTACTATCTATTAAATAGGTAAAATATGTGGAAATTAGGGCACTATAAAATAAAGTGTTACTTTAATATTTGAAAACCTTATTTCAGCAAACAGTGATGTGATCTCTCTTGAGAAATTACTTTAAGAATGAATTAATAAATTATTTAATAACATGAAGGGCTCATCTTTCAGAACTGACTTGAAAACTGCAAGTGATCACTCTGTATCTTATTCATATCAAAGCTCTTTTGTGTCCAGATGTTCTTTGCAACTTGGCCCTAACAAGCAAACTAACAATTACTGTTGATGACTTAATGTTTAAGAAATTCATCAGAATTCCCCCTGCTGTTATCTATTAACCTAGCCAAATTTCTGGATCTACCTCTGTAATGACCTTCTCTCTCTCTCTATGTCTCTAGCTCTCTCTCTCTCTCTCTCCCTCTGTCTATGTGATCATTCATGTTACTCAGTATCCCTAAAAACCTCCCAGGAAGATTATCAAGCATGACTGCAGACCCATGGCCTCATATCTGACCTCCAGACAGCCGTGCGTTCATGGCTATATATGGACGCTTCAGATATTAATGCCTTTCACTGCCTCTCATCATGAACATGATCTTATTGGCTTCCCCGAGTCTCTTGGGTGACTGAAGGATCTTTCTCTGGTTTTAGAAAAGATGATTAGACAGTGCCATCCATTGCCTCTTCTCATTAAATAATCTCATGAGCATCCATTCAAACAATTCATGTCTTTTTAAAACAGATAGTTATAGTCAGACAGTCAGATAGTTTTATTGTGAATTATCTATCTTCTGTCTTATTTCCATGATGAACTGAACATGACAGCAACAGACATTACAATACACAACTTGACCGGCCTTTTAACTCACTTAAACTTCACTCAGCCAACAACATTAATGTTGTTGTCTGCTGTTGTTTGTGATTTTCAACATTTTTCATTTGGTTTGTTCAAACACATGGCAAGTCACTACAAAAGTATAAACACCTTTTTTTCTCACAAACACATTTCACATGCTCAAATGCATTTGTGCACACAGACACTCTCAATCACAGACACATACACACAGTCACAGGCACACACACACACACTGAAATACTGTACAGACACTCGGTCCTCATTTGCTTGATTGAGTAGAAATCCCTTGAACAAAGCTAAACCTGTATTTCCTTCTAATCCTCTAATGGTCTCTTCCCAGAAATCAGGCATTCACCGGTGGAAGCCTGGCTGTGTTTTGATTCCAGGTCACTTATTCCTCACCACCCCCCACCCCCACCCCATTCCCCTCCCCTCCTCTACTTGCTCTCTCTCTCTTTCTCTCTCTCTGTCTCTACCCTACATCTCTTTCCCCGTCCTTCACTCCTGTTTCCAGATTTTTCTTCCTTCCTTTTTCATTGCTATCATTCACTCTTTTAGTACTAGCCACATTGGCTTTTAAAATTACTTAGTTTCAACTTCTGGAGTAATTTTCTTCTTCTTCGCCATAGTGTCTTCCTCTGAGCTTCCCGTTTCCCACTGTGTCATTGTATGGGCTTCATTCCATTTCAGAATTAATCATTTCCAGCGTTACCATCTTCAGGGAAGGGCTTAATTAATAATCTCTAAATGTAGCCACACGCTCATCACGGGGAAGCCAGAATTCCTCCTCAAACAATCCTAACTGAGCTTACCAGTCCCACTTCCTCTGGTCAAGCATAATCCATAATCAAAGCCAAACAAATGAATAAACCTATTTCTTTCCTTCAGTATGTCAACATTTATTTACTTCTATTTGTTTGTTCATGTGTCTATTCATTCTGGCATTTCACAATTCCCAGGAGCTGTTAAATAAAGGCCTCTTAGCATGAATACATATAATGTAATTGACAATGACATTTTGCTTATGGCGATCCCAGAGAGTCTTGCCTAAATTTGGAAAGTAAAAAGATTGCAAGTCTATGTTGCCTAGAGAAGCATAGCCAGGTGTTGAACAACACCCTTTTACAAAATGGAAGACACCTTTGACAATGCAAAAGGCAGGTGTTCACATCAAAAGCAAACACATCTAAGGAGGTAAATACTGTTTGATGTTCTCCAACTGAATTTAATAGCCATCATTTTGGCCTGTCAATTTCTCATCAGGTGAAAAAGGCCCACCAGGGAGAGTTGACTTTGAGGCTGGAGGTGGTCCCTTAGTGAGGGGTTGAGGCAACAGCTGAATCAGAAGATGACTCATCAGCAATTTTAAATAGGTTGGAAAAGGTGTTAACAACACCATAAATCCCAACAGTTCTACTAACTCTTAATCTTTATCAATATTGGACTCAACACCTAGTATTTAGTTACCCAACCCTGGTATTTAGTTACCCAATTACCCTAATTATACAACAGTTAGGTCGGGCCACACTATAGCAATTTCTGATTGAATTAGACACATTCTAAGTATCACTAGGAGAGAGGATATCACATGGTATATCATGGGTGACTCTTTACAGTTAATAATCACTCTGCCAAAGATACTTTACACCAACATTCCATTCCATATAGTTCCTGCAGCCTAACCACACACGAGGATATCCACAAAAACCCTCACTCCTGCTTAAATAAAGTGTTCTTTTATAGAGTCATAATGCTTTGATTGTATTGGAATAAAATGTTTTGAGTATCCAGTCACACAGTCTGACATCATGCAGTCTGAAATGCTGAAATGACATTAAAGGGGAAATTCTGTGTAAAATGGACTTTGGGTATGTTAAAACATGATAACGAGCTGGTATGTTTGCTAAGGAGCAAAACCATGCTAGCCTGTTGCATTGCAAACTTAATTATTTTCATTGTTTTTATAACTTCATTTTAAAAACAATTTCTACTGAAAAAGTTACTGTTAGTTAGCAATTTAGTAGAGGTTTGTTATCTATAAGCAAAGACGCATCATTTTTATGCAATCAGTCTCATTCAGTCTTCATATTAAGAAATCACACACTAGATAAAATCTAATTTGTATTGTTTAAAACATGTTTATGAGATACTAAAGAACAAACAACATTGGTGGATAATTCAGTATTGAAAGAGGTTTTTTTTTTTTCATTTTTACTTTTCTAACTGTAACAATATGCTAAATATGATAGCAATGAAGTCATTGTTGTGTTAATGAGAACTTTCAAAATATGAGCTCACACTGTTGTTCTCTCATTATCTCCCTTTTCCAGCATGCGAACTGTATGCATTCTGTGGGGCTCTGTTTGGGATCTGCTCCATGATAACTCTCATGGTAATCGCAGTAGACCGCTACTTCGTGATCACGCGACCGCTGGCATCCATAGGAAAGATGTCCCGCAAGCGAGCCTTGGTCATCATGGCAGTCTCCTGGATCTACTCCATGGGATGGAGTCTGCCTCCTTTCTTTGGATGGAGTGAGTTTGTTGTCTACTGTAATTCCTCATTTCTCTCCTGTATCTGTTTATCTTAGTGATAGGCAACCAGGATTCAGAAGTTACAATGTAGCTTCAGATATTCCAGATCACTTGGTTTCACCTGTGGGCTTAATGCAGGTGTTTTAATGACCTCTTCTCCCTGGATGAAGAGTTGTGCTAATTAGAATGAGCTGATTTAGTGAATGGCTCTTGTGGTCTCTCTTTCTTTTTCTCTCTCTCTCTCCACATCCCTTCTTCTTTTCTCTCCCCCTTTCTCTGTTTAACAGGCTCTTTCTCTCCCTCTCTCTCCTTTCTCTCTCTCTCTCTCTCTCTCTCACACACACACACACACACACACACACACAGATACTAGTTTTACCATAGTCTAATGTCTTGCTCTAGGTGCCTATGTCCCTGAGGGCCTGATGACCTCCTGCTCCTGGGACTACACGACTTTCACACCATCAGTCAGGGCCTACACCATGCTCCTCTTCGTCTTCGTCTTCTTCATCCCCCTCTTCGTCATCATTTACTGCTACTTCTTCATTTTCCGTGCCATTCGCAACACCAACAGGTACAAATAGGGTGGCTGCTAAGGCCACCAACGACACCAATGACAACATGGCAATTCAATTTGTTCAGGACAATGAAAAATGATTGAGACAACTATATAGAATCAGTTGAATGATGATTGTTGGCTGGGTCAATATGGCCCTCATTATGATGCATTGGCACCTCTTCTCCCTTCTGCACATCCTGCCAGGGCGGTGGGGAAAATAAATGGGGAGAGCACCAAGAACTCTGTCAGGAGGTTTAACCGCCTGCAGAATGACTGGAAGATGGCAAAAGTGGCCCTCATCGTCATCCTGCTGTATGTCATCTCCTGGTCGCCATACTCCTGTGTGGCACTCACAGCCTTCGCTGGGTAAGCATCAGTGTTTACTACCATTTACAGTCTGAAATATTCTTTACACTGTTACACATTTTACAGTGGTCATGTTATGACCACACATTGCTTAGGTGTTGAACCCTTAGCCTATATTTTAAACTTCAGAAGCACAAATACACTTTAAATGCAATGTGACACATAGAATTTACCACTACCTCTCTAAACACACACTATAAGGAGGAAAGGGTATCATTACAACACAAACACAGAAGGTATTAACTGTGATGCTACAATATTTATTTATTCTTAATTTGACTTTCTAATTCTCTTTCATGCCCTGCAGTAATGGCAGCAATCATTCAGCAGCCAACACTCTGCCTTTCAGTCGTGAATGGCCACATGTAGCTGTTTAAAGAGATGATTCATTATAGGACCTTTTGGAACTTTAAAAAGTTGTATATTTTTGTGCCTGTTTACCAAATCCCTGAAGGCCATTTAGAGATGCCACATATTTTTTTGGTCTAGTAAAAGCCATACATGTTAGACCTTTTTGTGTCATGTTGCTATAATTCACAGTTGACAATCAGTGAGAGAGATAATTACAAAACACTTTGTGTGCACCTGCCTAAAACTTGTGAAAAACAACTTTCAACTTTCAGCCTTATGGGTGTTTTAACATTACACGTGTGGATGGCTAAAAAGATACAGTACTGTGCAAAGATTTAGGCAGGTGCCTTCAAACCAGTATCAATTCACACAAAGGGGTACACACAAAGTAAGGGATTTTGCAGGGTTATAGTCAGGTGTATGATCAACCAATTACACCAAATTGGTTGTATATGTCAGGAAGCCTACATCCACAGAAGATCTGTGGTTAGTTCTTCAAAATGTTTGGTGCAAGCTACTAGCTAAGTTCCTTCAAAAACTCTATGCAAGTATACTTACAAGAATTGATGCTCTTTTGAAGACAAAGGGTGGTCACACCAAATATTGATTTGATTTAGGTTTCTCTTTTGTTCAGTCACTGCATTTTGTTAATTGATGAACATAAATGATGAACATGTCCATTTTCGAAGGCATTCCTATTTGACAGCTTTTTTTCACACCTGCCTAAAACTTTTGTACATTACTGTATATTGTGTATTTAGGTATACAATGGGATTATTTGTAGTCTTCACAGTATATTATTGTGACTATTAAAATACATTGCTTTGTTTTGGGTCTTAACATGTTCATATTTTCTAATCAGGGCAAGGCCTTTGTCCTACTCTCAAGATACTCTGGATGGTTTCAACTATCAGCCTTTACTGCAACAAAGCTATCGCATTGTCTTGCATGAGCTAGCTACTACATCCATTCATGCTGTCATAATGTTGAAATCTAATCTGTGTTTCTGCCTTTCTTCCCTCCAGACATGCAGACAAGCTCACTCCATACATACATTCAGTTCCTGCTGTTATAGCCAAGGCCTCTGCCATCCACAACCCAATAATTTATGCCATCACACACCCCAAGTACAGGTACAGTGTGTTGTTCTCCTGCACCAAATGTATACAACTATTTAGAGGATCAGACCAGCACACACACACATACTCACACATGTATACATTTGCTGATGATTATGACTATAAGCTGGTCTATAATAAATCTGTCTGCAAGCAGCACCATAAAGCATGCGTTGCAGAGTTTTTTTTTTTTTAAATATTAACATTAATGTAGCGCTATGATTAACAAAGACCAATGAAATGCCCAATACACTTAAAGCAAACAATGCAACAGCCTCATATAATAAGCACAACGACACATTTTGCCTGCTTACATGATAGCCCTCATCTAGGTGTGCTGTGATATTAACTTGACCTAGCATGGGTAGTTTTATAGCACACTGTAAATGTACATTGCTTGAGAGTGTGCTTTTTTGCTTGTAGTATTTAGTATTAGTAATAAGTATTTCACGTCGCTAACTTCTGTAATCCCTATGTCCCCTTGTCCTAAGCATGATCTGAACAGTAGACATGGAAAGCAAAATACTGTATTCCTTATGGAGCAACCACACAACCATTTCATTTTAATCATACCATGTTCGCGAAAATGTTCGGTTGTATCTTCCCTTTGTCCTTAGTTTTCTGTTACACTGACGTCTGGTCTGTCTGGGCCAAGCTGCTTGATCACTAACTTATCTTCTAATTTCAGTCCATCAAATGCATTTTTAACAGAAAGTCCACGCTGTTTGACAAGGCAGGTTCTGTGCTGCAGGCCATCACTGCATTTGACACGATTGGGTTAGGTCTAACGTTACTAGAGGAGTAGTGATCTGTGAGCTGCTAGAAGCTAAAAAAAAAAAAGCCGGTTGGGGCAGACTTGCTCCTGCCCATATTGGACTCTATTAGCGCTGCTTGCAATTCCGACAACTGACGGCAGGCGAATAGGAAAAATCAACAGATGAATGGGGGCAGTGACCGGTCCTGCCCCATAACTGCAATCAACAAAAGTATTTGAGATTCAATTCCACAGTGCTAAATAAATAGTTTTAAAAAACACAGACACAAACCATATACGACAGAGTAGTTAAATAGGTAGCAAGCAGAGCAGTTATGTAGGTAACATTATTTATTAGGAGGAACTATGTTTTGGGGTGGATGTTTTTTGGGAGGGCGCTGCCCCACCTGCCCATATGGACTAGCCGCGCCTGACTATAAATAGTATATTTTTGTTTATTAATGCTTTAGTTTATAACTTATTTTAAATTTAGTAGTGGTTAAACTTAGTATCTTAATTGTATGTACACATACACAAGTCCTGGGTACTCATTTATAAAAAGTCCCTACACACCGATTTGATCTTAGAGTGTTTGTACCATTAAATCCACATCAATTTGCGTCTTTAACATGGAAAGGTTTATATCTCCACGTCAGGTCCCTACTTCACATACTCATATTTCTTTGTGGCCATACTGGAGTACTGCAGGAATTCAGAGGTCTCACAATGAGGACATACAGTTTCGTTATGTCCCACCACACCACTACCACCAGCATTAATAGGCCCAGTGGTGAACATGGTGGCGATATTTTTGTTGATCAATTAAAGAATTCAAACAGCTGAAATTACATCATTCCACAATACTGTACTTAGAACAAAATCAACATTAACATAATTAAAATTTGGCATTTAATATAATGCATGTCTATTAAGGCTATTGAGAAAAGGGTAATTACCAACCTCGCAGTGAAGAGAGAAGGGGATTTTTTTGATCGTGCATTTTTGGACAGGATTGTGTATGGGGTTGATGGGCAAGTATCGATTGCCAAGAGCGGTTGTATTAGAGCTATGTGCACAAATGGGCCCTTACTTACAGAGATGAGCCAGATGCTATATATCCCACGACCTCTGGGAGTCTCCCCCATCTGAAAAGTGACTCCCAGATGACCGCAAGTAGGCTAATCAAAAATCACCCACAACTTGGGCAAATTTCTTTAGCTTGTTAATGACAGATACAGCATGTGACAAGGACACAGGCGAAGTGTGGGAGAGTGAGAGTGACAGGGAGACAAGTGAATTGACTGTCTTATGTAGTATTTTTGTGGATGACCTCTGTCCAGGCTATTCAGTTTTTGACAAACAGTAGCCTAATGAAAACGTCTTTTATCACAAAGGAAAAAAAATAGTAAAACACTTGTGTTATTGTTTACAAGACAGCTTATGTGGGCTTCCTTATGTTATTTAGCATACCTGACTAGCTGTGCAACTGCTACTGCATTTGCATTCTACTGCATTTCTGTGGCTAGGCCTATGATAATGTCAATTTCCTCGAACACTAGCCTGGGTTATTGACTGTAAATCCTGTTATATAATATTGCCTAATATCATATAATATTGACTAATAAAATACAATATAATATAAAGGGGGGCTGCCTGAATTGAGTTCCTGCAGTTGGGATGTCTGACATCCAATCAGGCTATACTTGTTTAGACCCAGCTTTTGTCTATCCTCAGGTTCCTGGCTACAGAACTTTCCAGTGAGAAACTGTCAGGCGAGAATATCCTAGCCAGCATTCAGCAGAGTTCTCTTGACGTTCTTAGGGGTACTATTTGTTTTTTAATACACTGCCCAGGAGGAGCAAAATGTGAAGGAGTATTTCCTGTTTAATAGAGGGTTCCCCAATGTGATAGGTGGAATAGATTGCAATTCCAACACAGGATCGAGGTAATCATCTAAAGCCATGGCTTCTTATCTTGATTTTGCACACTAAACATGCACCCAAGCAAATGAGAGGATGAAATATGCATGGACCAAGTAATTACCACCAGTTACCAGCTATTACTACCCTTGGCCTGCTTATGCAAGTTGACAGCTTTACAATGAACACTTTAAAGGTAACCTACCCCAAACTATGCAGTGGGCTGGGTGACATCCAATGAGTGTACCACATTAAGCTGAAACCAAACACTGTGCTATTCTCTTTAAAAATGGAAAAGACAATTCCCCTGCCACTAATGGAAGACGTGAAAGAGGAGCTCCAATGAATGGAAAAGCTGGGCATCACCAGTCGTGTAGAAGAGAAGTGTGTATGTCGTGAGAAGTATGTTCTACCATCAGTCGAACAGAGTCTCTCTAGCTGGAGGCAAGAGTATTCAACAAAGTAGATGCAAACATGGGATTCTGGCAGATTCCTTAGGCAAAGGAGTCAGCTCGGTATACAACATTCATAACACCCTTTTGGCAGTTTTATTTCAACTGTCTCCCATTTGGAATGAACACTTCTAGCGTGTCATGGCTGAGGTCTCTGATGGACTTGAGGGTGTGGTATGTCACACTGATGACCTGCTGGTGTGCGGCAGGAATCAAGAGCTGCATTACATTCGTCTCCATGCCTTGCTACAAAAACGGGAAAGAGCAGGACTAACTTTGAACATGGTTAAGTGCGAGTTCTACAAGAGAGAGGTGGTCTTCCTCGGTCATGTCATTATAGCTTCAGGCATCAGACCAGATCCAGAGAAGACAAAGACCATTAGGGAAATGAAACCTCTTAAACCAGGTTTTCTACATCTACTGTTGAGTTGCAACACATGCTGTGCACTCTCTGGATGGCGGTGTTGCCAATGTTGCAGGAAGCCCTCTGGCTGGCACCATTAGTCCTCATCCAGTGTCACTGCATCATGACTACTCGCATTCTGCTGGAGATTCATGAACTTGAAATAGCCCATTATAACCTAGATGATGAGGTGGGGAGGTCAATGATCACTTGGTTTTGTAAACTCTGTGCAAACTACCTGTATGAAAGTTAAACTTGTGAGGTTGACTCTGAAAGGGCCACGGGGAGCCCCAGGTGATCACCTGCCTTTCCCCAGTGGTCAGTCTGCCCTCAGTCGTGGGACATAGAACCACAGAAGCCCATATGAGGCTTTGTCACCTTTAGGAAAAGGAAATCAATTTTGGTGTCTGGACTCACACCTTTGTGTCTGGAGCACTCTTACCGTTCATCTCCAGTACTTGGCCAGCATCAGTGCAGTGTCACTCAGCAAACACTTCAAACAGAAGTGTCATGGTCCACTTATCCTCATAATCACTGATGCACTTCTTTACTCTGTTGCTCTCGCTCTCACTCTCAGTTTTGCTCTCCTCTATGCTCCTCTGCTCTCCTCTGCCCTCTCCTCTCCTATCCTCTCATCCCATCTCCTCTATGCTTCTCTCTTTTTTCACACCTTTTACGAAATGGTTCACATCCTGGTCTTGAAGAGCCTGTGTATCTTTTAACTTTACATATCTGTTTTTTGCATGAATCATGGAAAAACATTAAAAAGTAATACTGTGGTTTAAAATTTAAATTAAAATTTTAGATTTTGTTATAACAACAGCAACACACTGCAGATATATTGTTCTTTTGAAGAAATTCAAAGTTCTTTGCAGTGAGGGGGACTCCACTATACACCACTAATGCATAACTCCGACCTGAGTTATAACAATGCCCAGATAATGTGATTACTGTACATTTGTCTTGCTGTACATGCCCAGGTGAAGGCTGAATTCTAAAATGGTCTCTGTCCAATTTCTCTCTTCAGGTCAGCCATTGCCAAGTACATCCCGTGGCTGGGCGTGATCATGTGCGTCCCTGCCAGAGATCGCTTTACTAGCAGCAGCTTCATGTCCACGCGCCGCTCCACCGTCACCAGCCAGTCGTCTGAGAATAGCAACTTCCACCGCACTGTCAAGCCCTGCCTCTCCTCTGTGTCCGACAGCGAGTCTGTAAGGAGCTGCCAATGTCAGCCCTGCTTCCTCTCTGTCTATGTGTTTTTGTCAGTGCTGGCCCAACAAAATATGAATATAATTCCTATTAGATATTTACTTTCAATCGACTTATTTGAAAAAAGTTTAAAAAATACAAAAGATCTGATGTTGAATTTAAGCATGCCTATCAATTCAATGTACATAAGTTAATGTGAGTGTACCACTGTATGTGTTTTTGGGGGAGTGGTTTCATGTGTTTATGCTTGTGTGTGTGTGTGTGTGTGTTTGTTTCCTCAGGGATGGACAGACACTGACGGGGACCTGACCAGCCTGAGCTCTCGTCCCGCCAGCCGACAGGTGTCCTGTGAGGTGATGAGGCGAGATACAGCCGAGCTGGTCAGCCTCAGGCCCTCCAATTCTCTCAAGGTCAACAAAGTCTCTCGTAACAACTTCGGTGCTGCAGAGAGGATGTTGGGTCAACCCCCTACAGTACCAGGCCACACCTCCCCTCAGCACGGGACCGTGAGTCACCACTGACCCTATATGCACAGACAGACATCCCAGGTTCCAAAAGTAACAGTTCTGCTACATGTTTGTTATAGCCAGTTTACTGAACTAGCTAATCCTAATTAGCTTACATCTTCAGGTTGAGCTAAGCAGTGAATTCACCTTGATGCCTTCTACTTTTTTAAGCTGGTTTGTTCACCTCTTTCCATATGGCATATATGACGAGCACAAGTATCTGTGACTGAGATTAACAACGGCATTTGTTACTGGCCTTGCTCAACTGAAAGATGGCTTTGTTCCATTAGCACAAATGACACAATTACCAGACTCTAGCAACACCACTGTCAGCAAAGGTGAGAGTTTTTGCACATTCTATAATTAAGCAGTAAGCCCAAAGAGGCAGTAATGTACTGCGAATATAAAACAGCTAACGTCGTCACACGAATGACAAATCTGACAACATCTGAACTCTTGTCAAACAGTAACATTTAGCTAAACATGTATATAAATATATGTATATACAATTTATACTTGCCCTGCCTGAGATTCACGAAGCAGCCACTGTGATCACTAAGGTGGTGACAAGAATGGTCCACACTCACTCAGCACCCACATACCTGGGTTGAGGAAGAAAATTGGCTGTTCTACATTGAATTAATAATAATAATAATAATAATAATACATTTTATTTGTTACACGGCGCCTTTCAAAGCACTCAAGGTCACCTTAAGAAAAAAATAAAATAAAAAAAACAAATACATAAAGGAATCAACATTAAAAAAAAAAACAATATCAGGAGCATAAAAACAGCTCCTATGGCTTAGAGCTCATATGCTAATTTAAAAAGGTGCGTTTTCAGTGCACTTTTAAATTGTGATACAGAGTCCTGTGTGCGGATGAATGAGGGGAGTGAGTTCCATAATTTCGGAGCAGCATAAGAGAAGGCCCTTGCACCCATTGTGTTGAGTAGGATGTCTGGTTGGACCAGTAATCCTGCATTAGATGACCGCAGTGAACGTGAGGGTGAATAGATCTGCAACAGGTCCTTAATATATGATGGGGCAAGATTATGGATGGCTTTAAATGTAATTAATAGGATTTTAAAGGTAATCCGCTGGGGTATCGGAAGCCAATGTAGCTGGAGCAGCAGGGGTGTAACATGGTCAGATGACTTTGAGCAGGTTATAATGCGTGCCGCGGAGTTCTGGACAAGTTGAAGACGGTGAGAAAGTTTCTTGGGGATGCCTGACAGAATTGCATTGCAGTAGTCAATCCGAGATGTTACCAAGCTGTTGACAAGCACTTCAGCAGAGTGCTGGGTAAGTGCAGGGCGCAGTCTAGAGATGTTCCTTAGATGGAAAAATGCAGTTCGACAGACATTACTGATGTGATTTGAGAAGGAGAGGGTGCTGTCCAAGATAACTCCAAGGCTCTTTACATGTTTGGAGACTGGTATGACGTCATCACCTACAGACACTGAAGCAATGTCATTTTTTTGCTGAGTTGTTGTGGTCCCAATAAGGAGAACTTCTGTTTTATTGCTGTTCAATTTGAGATAGTTTTGTGTCATCCATGCCTGTATATCATGGAGACAGGCAGTAAGACCATTTGGTGGGAGACTGGCAGTGGGACTAGTGGATACATAAAGCTGGGTGTCATCAGCATATGAGTGAAACTGGATTCCATAGTGCCTGAAGATGTTACCAAGAGGAAGAAGGTAGACAATAAACAGAAGTGGCCCCAGTACTGATCCCTGTGGAACACCGCGATGGAGGGTAGAGTTTTCAGATCGCTGGTCCTGGATCTGAACAAAGTAGGTTCGTTCCGATAGGTAGCTCTCAAACCACTTATAGGCAGTGCCACAGACTCCTATGCTCATTAGCCGCTCTAACAAAAGTTGATGGGATATTGTGTCAAAAGCAGCACTAAGGTCCAAAAGGATGAGGATGGACAGTAGACCAGCATCAGCTGCACAAAGGAGATCATTTGTGATCTTAATGAGTGCTGTTTCAGTACTATGCTGAGGGCGAAAGCCAGATTGAAATTGCTCAAAAAGGTGATGATGTTGGAGGTATGCCTGGAGTTGGGATGCAACTACTTTCTCAAGTATTTTGGAGATGAAAGGTAGGTTGGATATGGGACGATAGTTGTTGAGGTCATTACAGTCCAGTCCGGGTTTTTTCAGTGTTGGTCTAATCATGGCAACTTTTAGTGATGATGGAACTGAGCCGGTTGTCAGAGAGGATTTTATAATGGAGGTTATCGGTGTTATTATAACTGGTAGGCATACTTTAACTAGTGAGGTGGGAATGGGATCCAAGAGACATGTGGAAGAGTTTGATTTCGTAATGAGCTCAGAAATGTACTCCTCAGTTGGAAAGCTGAAGCCATGCAAGGCACCAGATGAGGTCAGTGTTGTTGTAATTGCTGCCACCAGTTCAGGCTGCATGATATTTGCAGAGGCCAGCTGTTTGTGGATGTTGGCAATTTTAGAATCAAAAAAATTCAGGAAAGCAGAGCAATGGTCATTTGGGATGTCATTGTTGGGGGTGGTCACTGGTGATTTTAGTAACTGATGCATGGTGTTATCAGGTGGTTTAAGTAGCCCATTTACAATAGAAAACAGAGTCCTGGTGTTTCTTCCTCCTTCACGGATGGTCTTTGCATAGTATGATGTTTTCGCAGCAGAAATGGAGTTTTTGTACTGAAGGATGTGCTCAGCGTACATCTCCTTATGCACAACAAGGCCAGTCTTTTTTGATAACCGCTCCAGGCGCCGTCCCTTGGACTTCATTTGACGGAGTTCAGAGGTGAACCAGGGTGAGGAGTGTATAAATGAGACGGTCCTAGCCTTCAAGGGGGCAACAATGTTAAGTGCTGTAGACATACAGTTGTTGTAGTAGTCAACTAATTCCTCCAATGACGTATCAGAATCAGGGCAAGGATAGGAGGCAATTACAGAACTGAGTTCTTCAGCTTTGATTTTTTTTAGATTTCTATATGACATCACACGTTGAGTTTTACACTTTATGGTGGGGAGGTAAGTGTCAAATAGTACACACTTGTGATCAGAGATGGGTAGCTCAGCAGTACTGAAGTTACTAGGTGTAATACCAGAGGTGCAGACCAGGTCTAAAGTATGTCCTTTACTTTAATTTACTCCCTGAGCCCGAGACCCCCTCCGAGCGCAACCCCCACCCCCACCCAAAAGTATACATTATCGTGAACAAAAAATACAATGGAATACTCTATAAACATAGTGGCACATAGAGGCAAAAGAGCCCCTGAAATTGCAATTGAATTGCCATTGAAATTAACATCTTTACACATTAATACTATAGGCTACAAAAACTCTTATACAAAACATCCATAAATTGCAATTTTATATTAACATGCCCTTACATGCCAAATGTCTGTCATTATGCTATATTAATCTATCTTTTTGGGAGGAACAATTAGCTCCTTGGTTACTGCCTCAAATTCTACAGTATGCTTGTTACACGTTCAGGTATGACTGGTTAACTATGCTAAACTACCCTATAGTTAAACTATGCAAACTATGAGTTGCAGCAAAATAACATTCTGTTGGGTAATTACAGGGCTCAATGTTAACCCAAATTATGGAAATCAATAATAACTGAACTTGTAACAGTTTTGTTGAGCTAATACCGAATTATTGTTGAGTATAGCAATTGTAGCATCATAGCTAGAAGGCTATCAAACGTAAGAGTTATACCATGATTAACATTAGCCTTTCACTTATGGCATGGATAACGTAATCATGCAGAGAGAACAGTTGCATACCTTCATCTTTTGCTCGTTTCTACTCTTCTAATGGCTTTGACCTTTTTCTGTCCATCTCCTTCTGATTGTCACTCGACAGTCAACATACTGTATTTCCCATCCCCGAACACTGTCACTGCCGACCAGGAGATAAGACTAAACCAGTTCACTTTGATGGCCGCATAATCATTTTGTATTGCTCTTTTTTACTGACCCTTTCACACAATTAAAAACGTGCAGCAATTATAAACCTGTAAATATAATATTATGAATGAAATGTTCGTTCCTGTGAAGAAAGCTGATGTGTGACTGACTTTTGCTCACTAATTGCAGAGTATTGCCCGCTTGTATGTTGCATTTGAGAGACCCAGAGGTGAACTGTCCCCCGCGCCCCCTCCCCATTTCCCTTCTCACACAGCTTCTGCGCACTGGCCCTTGTCAGCAGGGGCGCCTGCAGCCAGAGGGGGCGCCAATTTGCCTATTTCCTACACAGTGATATGATAGATAATACATTTTTTTTAGATATTTTTTTTCAAGTGCTCGTGAGGCCTTTGGTGCCCTTCACAAAATGGCGCTCAGGGCTGCTGCCCCACTCGCCCCCGTCAAGAACCGCTACTGGTTGTGGGCTTGCAATGTTTCAAAGTAATGTACAGTGGTTCCTCATTTATCGCGGGAGTTACGTTCTAAAAATAACTCGTAATAGGCGAAATCCGCAAAGTAGTCAGCTTTATTTTTTACAATTATTATAGATGTTTTAAGGCTGTAAAACCCCTCACTTCACACTTCTACTCTCAAACTTCAAACTTGCAGACATACAGCACTTCAGAGTCAAACGGCTAGCCATCGAAGATTTATGGAAATTGTACAAGCTGAACGATTTGATTTGAACAATTCTGTACTGTACAGGAGACATGGGGTTTGGGGGGGAAGGGGGTTGATACGGTATAACAATGATTTTACTTACAGTTTCATTTTGAAAAAAATCTTTGAAATTCGAAAAATCTTGAAAGAACATAAGACTGTGGGAACATAAGGCTGCGGGAACATAGGACATAATTTTCAAAGTTTTCAGTAAAAAAAATTTTTTTAGAAATATATAGGCCTAAATATAAGGCTGTGGGAACATAAGGCTCATGACCTAACATTACAATATTCCTATGGCTGCACCAACATTTCTCATGTCTTTGAAACTGGCAAGTCTCGGTTAGCTTGAGCAATAGAGGTGTATGTTTTACATGACCATGTGCTTTAAGGGTCAGGACTAATGATTATAAAATTAGAATTCAATTCTACAACAATGAAAAATTCTAAAATTCTACGTTATAGGCCTATAGCCTATCACAGAGCATTCTCTAGAACTTTCATTAACATTTCCATTACGTAAGCCGTAAGGAATAATGGAGGTGATCTGTTCCGTGGAAATAATGGCGGGTGGAGGCGATGAACTCAGCAAAGCTGAGTTGAGTTTCATCTGCCGAATCATTATTTTCATGAAACCCACTTATCTTCCGCTTGCATCAAGGAAATATTTTAGTCTACAATTTCCTTTATATATAGGAAAAATATATGTAGAAACTAACAAAATAATATGTTGATCTGGTACTTACATCTTGCGTTATAAGTAAGGGGTAACATCCTCCGAGGCGTGCAATATACGGTTTTAAGTCAACGAGGTGGAGCCTAAGAACTTAAAAGTTAGAAGAACTTAGAAGTTTGCTCCGCCAAGTTGACTTAAAACCGTATAATGCACGCCTCGGAGGATGTTACCCCGCTTATGACCCGGTTAATGGCACTCGATAATTTAGAATGTATTTAAAATAATTCTTGATTAGAGAGTTAAGTTTCGCTACAATGTGGCCTAATATTTGTAACGTTAAATAGAGCGTACGCAGCTCTTAGTCACTGGCCAAACTGTTTGCCAGGGTTACCTTTCATTTGGTAAGGTGATTACTACTGCTCATGTCATGTGGTGTTAGCTAGCTTGGATTGAGCAACGCGACACATGCCATACTTATTACAAAACGTTCATTTATTTGTTATTTTTGGTTTACTATTTTTTAAATAGTTAATGGCAATTGAACTCCACATTGCCATTTATTATGAAGTTGGATAGGGAAACTGGGAGTTCATATTTTATTCAGTGGACATCCATCGACGACACTGATGTTATGCATGGATGGACATCCATCGACCACCTGGCGCAGACCACCAATGCTGGAGGGAGTTGACAGGGCAGGCCTGGCTCACATCGGTTCTCTGGTGTACCATACATCGCAGGTGTTGAGGAGGGCCTGTGATGCACGTCTCGGGTGCAGATAGAAGGCACTGGCATCTTTTGGACATTTGGATACATATTTTTAAAGCTCCGTACAGGACAGAGGGGATCACCAGGGGCTGCATATATGAATCCACGGAGCTGCTCTCAGGATCCTTGTGGTTCTTGGAGTCGTGATTGAACGAGAAAGATAGGAACTCGTTTCCGTTTTCATCGGACTTGTGTGTAAGGGCGCGGTTCCCCTTCCTGCCGCGCCGTGCCATGGCCAACTGGACGTCAAACCAGACCTTCCTCACTAGTCCCTTTGCTGTGGCCGGTGAAAGGGCATCAGACTCTCGAATTATCTGAATATGTTCATCTGGGATGGGAGGATGATGGGAGTTGGTGTCTTTTCCTTGTTTTCGGTATTTTTTAAAAATAGACTTAAAGACAGGGTTGCTTGCAGAAAACTCGGAATCTGTTATAATGTTGAAAGGTGCAGCACGGTTAATGCCAGCCCGTATGGCCATATAACTGGCTATACTGTATTCCCGACCCTGCGTGTCCTGGCATAGGCGAGGCATAGAATTGCCTAAGGACCTCATTAAGACATTTTGCCGAATTCATAGTTTTTTCAACGCTTTTTCCGTTTTCTTTTTAAAAATCCACAAATGTTTTTAGTGCCCAATTTGTTGCATGTTTAGTATTTTTTCCTGTACCTCTTCCTTGATCTTGTCCACCTCCTCCTTAGTTAAAGTTTTATGCCGTTTCGGCTCGGGTTCATCATTTTCTTTTTCACTGTCGGGAACGTTTTCTTCCCACCATCAGGTGTTTTATCTCCGAAAATTTACATCAAAATCATCCATTGTGTGTTTTTTTTCCACTTGATTGATAGATGTCAGTCAGTCGTTAAATTAATTTACGGTTGCTATAGGTAGGCCCACGGACCTTATATTGGGTATTGATATGGAACGGTGCTGAAGTTTAAAACTTTTTTTGCCAGAACTACTTACAAGGCGTGCATGATATACGGTTTTACTGCACACCTAGCAACCAATCAGAAAGCAGCATTAGTTCCAGAGGGTCATAAATAGCGTGGAATACACTGTTGCTTGTTGTTATGGTTACCCTTCATAAGTGCATCGATATGGAATGGCGATTCAGCTTTTCTCTTTAGATCTACATCAAAGGTAGCCTGTTCCTAGAAAGTTAATGCCCACCTCATCAGCCAATCAGAAAAGAGAATTTCATAGCATTAGGGAGATAAACTGATGTAACAGTGCAGTACAGAGGTCAGATAATCCCATTATAAGGCGATCAAAGACGAATCAAGACAGGAAAATGACTGACAAAAAAGACTGAAAAAAGGTGCATCAGTTACAGCCAGTACTCAATGGACAATTCAGCTCCATTTCTTTCCCATAAAAGATGATGACGGAAGCAATCATCGTTCAGTGTACAATGTACAGAGGCATGCAGAGGCATGCTTTAGAATAAACCCAGCAGGTCATACATGATCAGATTAGAATCAAAAACACTTAGGACCATTGGCCAATAGTGACTGTAGTGTTCCACATAACTATTTGCTGAAGCCAATCAGTGGAAGGGATTCTCAGTGGTGGCTGTTGCTTAATTTTGTGAATGAATGTGAGCCATTGAACATATTGAGTCATTGGAATGAGCGGGGAACTATTGATCTGGCTCTTCGTTTTTCCAGTGGCCAGCCATGGAATTGGTGTGTGTGTGTGTGTGTGTGTGTGTGTGTGTGTGTGTGTGTGCGTGCGTGCGTGCGTGCGTGTGTGTGTGTGTGTGTGTGTGTGTGTGTGTGTGTGTGTGTGCTCCAAAGGAATGGATCTGCTCCACTGGCTGATGTGGGTCAGTTTGTGCCAGGTCAGTCTCCACCCTGATTGTCAGATTAACCCAGCCTGTCTTTGCCCAGCCCCAGGCCTAATCTGTTGGTCCTCCACATAATCTCCCACCAGCCAGAAGTATCTGCTGTGGCCACGGGGCAACACTATTTAACACTGCAGCTTAACGAACCCCTGCACTTTTTCTCTGCTGCTTATATTCCATACCCAATAATAACAACTTATTATCAGAGCTCTGTTACAAGTCATACCCTGTCTAGGGTGATTCTTTTATGTTCATTGTTGTGTTTTGCTACTTGTGTAAACATGTGTCTGAAAATTTGTATCTTAGTGTGTGTGTGTGGTGGGGGGGGGTATATATGTGGATCTTAATAGTATGTGTGTGCACTATACTGCATTTGTGTTGTCTCCACTATGTGTTGCGTGTATCACCAAGTGTTCCCAGATAAACGCTGTTTCGTCATACTGTGTACAATGTATATGGCTGAAACGACAATAAAACCTGACTGGACTTTATGACACGCCTCTCTATAGCCAGAGTAATTCCTTCCGTCCAGAGTGAAGCTGGGTTAAAACACCCATTGTCATAACCTGTTGCTGATGTTCTCAATATAAATGTTCTGGATTAGGCTGAGGGACACCACCATCATTGTACTTAGTATTTATTAGAATCTGCTTCTAATGGGATGGAAGACTAATCTATAGTGTATTGCTATGTAGGACTCAGATTGTCTAGGCATTTCCCTGATAAACAGACAGACCCATCTCATTCCACATGCTCACCATTTCACTCTGTTCTTTGTAGACCCTGATAAATGCTGAAGCCATCTCCCTGAGTGACGTTACCATGGCTAGCCGACTGCCCTCGCTGGTAAGAGCAGCTATTGATTTATTTAGGTTTCTCCCCGTCCGGGTGATTGCTCTTGGATTAATTTGTTTCCAACACATGGTACATGGTTGGAGAGAGAGAGACACACACAGAGAAACAGCCATGTCGGGCCAGTCCACCCCAGGAGGGCTGCTGCATCAGGACAAAGTACGAAGGGTCTGCCTCACGCCTCTGTGTTATGACTAAGAGCCCTTTTTAAATATGGAGGAGCTCAAGGGGTCATGCATCAGCCAGAGTTAATAAGGCTGCTCAAACAAACCTCCCAACTCCCTCCCTCCCGCCAACACTGCAGTCAGCCGCCCTGTCAGCTGGCTGAGCGAGGGTGTTTGTGGCGGCTCGGTGGCCACTGGGAGAGCTGCTGTTGGGAACATCAGCTAACATTTGCACTAATTGTGGAGGAGATGGCATAAGGCAGGTTTCCAGCTTTCCTTCTGTCTCCATGCCTGTGTCCCATCTCCTCACTTCTCTTGTGACCCCTTCCTCCTCTCGCTCGCTCTGTCATTTCAGTTTGTCTCTTCCTCTTCTCCATGCTTCTTCATCTCTTTCCTTCTCTTATCTTTTATCCAGACTCCTCTCTCTATATATATATATTTCTTATTTCCTCTCTCTACTCTTTTATCTTGTTCTTTCTACCCCTCTTGGCCCTACCTCTATCTCCCACCCAACCCCCCCCCTTCACTCATGTTCTCTACCACTTTCCTCTTATTCACTCTCTTGCTCTTCCTCTCTCCCCTTCTGTCTTCCTCATATCTGGTGTTAGTGGCAAATCTTGTGGACATGCCTCACAAGGCTCATTAGCAGAATAAAGATTTTTCATCTGAACATTTTGGAAGCCCATTTAAAGGGGAAATGGATGTGCTACTGTGGGGAGGGCTACATTCGCTTGAACACATGCAATGTTTTGGCTCAGAGACATCCCCACAAATTATATGATTCACCACAGATTTTTCAAGAAGTTCCATAATCAGGATCAAGGATCTCAAAACAATCTATTGCTTTGATGTCAACTTAACTGAGCACCAGCTCCTGAGTGAAACTGATACATCCGCGCCCCTGTTTGAACTGAATTGTAAGGACATTTGTATACACAAATGTCATCCAAACAATTTTCCAAAGGAGCTTCTAAGTATGTTAATATTAGATTTCTGTTTTCTTACATGGAAGAAACTATGTTAAACAAAAAGGATTTAAAGGCTCTGCTATTGCTTCACAGAAGTTAATGTTTTAGGCAAACAAGATGATCAGTTTACACAAACTTGTGTCTTACCTCCTATATCTGACAAAGCTCCCCACTCTCTTACCACCAATATCTGACAAAGTGTCACATGTTCCGCAAATCTCAGTGCACAGTCCCTAACCACTTTAGCTCCAATCTGCCCTCTGGTGGAAGCAACCCACTTAAAAAAATGACTGGTCCCTTTTTTCACAGCAGTAATGCATGTCACAGATGAACGATGGGTAGACGTTTGTGTTGTTCTTGTTTTAAAATGCAACAGAATAAGGTGCACTGGGGCTCTTAACTGTGGTCCCTACCACCTACATATTTCTCCTCTGGAGCAGTGCTATTTTGCATTCAAATAGCATTCTTCACATTCACATCTACATTCAATAGCATTATCTGATTTCCTCTTTAATGTTCAAGCTATTATGGACATTCAGAACGCCATTTTATCAGAAATAGTTCCAGTAGTTTGTATCTAAAGTTTGGAAATGATGAGAGAAAGGACATGAACTGTTGTTACAATGAACTGTTGATATGAAATAACTCATAACTCTATTCTAGTTTTTCATGTTGATTTCCCATGGTCAGAGGCATTTTACTTTATACTAGCAGTGAAGAATGCAATCTTGCAATCTTTATGTAAGGAAAACATAAAACTAATGCTAATGCCATTTCTCTCTCTCTCTCTCTCTCTCTCTCTCTCTCTCTCTCTCTCTCTCTCTCTCTCTCTCTCTCTCTCTCTCTCTCTCTCTCTCTCAGCCATCACAGCCATGCACAGTCATGGAGCTTTCGAGCCATATACCTTCCATCATTGTCACTTCAGAATCCAGCCCTGCCTTGACCTCCACCAGTCTTCGTGGCAACCGAGTCAGCAACAGTATTCCATCCTGTTTAGTGGAAACTGCCTGTGAGCTCTCAAGCTCAAGCCCTCCGTTGCCTCAGGACTCTGTCTAAACTACTTCAAGGCCCATGTTCTTTTTCTGTATTTTATTTCCAAATGCTTTATTAACAAGAAACATGCACTTTCAAACATTATTCCATCATTATAATTAACTTTGGTACAAGTGTTTATCCTGCACATTCAATTTTCTTTTTTTAAGAAATGTCACTTTTTCAATTTTATTTCATCACTGTGTTTTAATTTCTTTTTTGTGCATGTTCTATTAAATCTGTGAGGCTAAGTCATGCTAGACTGCAGAAGGCAACAAGGCCACCTGCAAAACATGCACAGGCAGAACTGGTTCACAACCACAAACACAGACACACACACATACACAGACACCTCGCACTATTTAAAGTGGCCCACAGAAAAACAAGAGCCCAGTGCAAGTTAGCGTTTCGCAGTGGTGCGGGAATCTTAAAGGCCAGGAAATGGACCTGTGAGACCGTGAGCTCTGCCAGGAGTCAGTGTGCAGCCTTTGAATGCCGCAACACCATAGAGTCCAGATTCAGCACTGTAGAGTAAAACTGCAGTCCAAGCAGAGCCCTGACGCACCACAGACTAAGGCTGCAGAATAAGCCCTCAGATTAGAGCTGAACCTTCATAAACCAAGTTGCAGAGTATTTCACCCATAGACTCAAAAGAGCAGCCTTACAACTGTTTTGGGCGAAATTATTTTTTCACGGTAGTGAAAGTAGTAAAATAGGGCAACATACCGTAATTAAACCTTGCGGCTGCATAATGTTTCAGAGGCAAATTTGTTTGGGCCATTGAGGGAAGTGGTGAGGTGTTTACCCATTTTCTGAAAAATCTATCTTGTCACTGAAGGTAAAACCCAGAAAATCAAAAACTGTTTTTCGTTTGTGTGTGTCTGTGTCTTTGTGTGTACATTTTCGTGCATTAGCATGTGTGTGTGTGTGTGTGTGTGTGTGTGTGTGTGTGTGTGTGCGTGTGTGTGGTGTGTGTGTGTGTGTGTGTGTGTGTGTGTGTGTGTGTGTGTGTGTGTGTGTGTGTGTTTGTGTGTGTGAGAGAGAGAGAATATGTAAGAATATATAGAATGCGAAGAGAACTTTCCAGCACAGTTATAATCTTTGAACATGCTGCAAGTCAAACAGCACTGTACACGTACAAGGTCTCAAAGCACAGTGTGGCACCACACATCCCCTCACATCTCTCGTCCCTTTCACACATACAGATGAGTGGCACCGACCACCGGCCACCCGCACACTGCTACCAGTCAAAACTCCAGTTATTAATTTGAATGCCCATCCTGTCCTGGCTCAGCACAAACCAACATGGCATCGACATTACCAACATATTGCCTTGCCTTCCTGCCTACTCTCCTCCCGTTCAGAGCTAACTATTTCAAATCCACCAGGTTGACTGGACAGACTAAACACGCATGTGTGTTTCAGCCATGGCACCATGTTCTGACGCTGCCAGCTCTTGGCAGTGTGGTGCACAGCGGCAGATGCTATCTGTCTCAGAGATTAGTTAGTGAGGCATGAGCTGGAGGCGGAGAGCAAAAAGATGTCTCCCCTGTCCCTGAGGTGGCCCAGACAAGCCATGAAATAACGCTGCGCACTTTTCATAAGTCAGACGTGCCGACAAACGGGGGTGTCTCTCATTCCCCTGACAGGCCTTTTGCTTGTCCTCCACCCTCTCTTCATCACGCTATCCCTCCTTCCCTGTCCAACTGTCCATTTCTCCTTCTCTGCCTGATGTCCACCCCTATCAGAATTCACCAGCTCAGTTTGTGCTTGTGAGTTTATCTACTGTAGAGACTGAGGTTGAGAGGGAGTACAATGGTTTGATGCATTTAAATAAATGCAATCATATTTTTAATACGTGAGCAATGTTTGAGTCGTGGATGCTGTACATAGAGCTCTGTTGTAATCATTTGTAATGTTGCAAGGCCATTGACATCAAAATAAATGACTGATTTATCCCAGCAGTGGTTAATGCAATGTCAGCAGTGATGTGAGTCATTTCTCAGAGGTATCCTGATGGTGTGAGTGGGAGTGATAATCTAGATTCTGTCATTCGTTTCTGTATTTGTTTTTAAGTTCTAATGTTGTACAATAAAACATGCAAAGTTGTCATGTATATTTTAATTGTCTTAAAGGTTAACCGCAGAGGTAAAGATCCTGGCTTCAGAAAGTAAAAGCTCCTAATTAGCACACAAATCACCAACTAGATCAGCTAATTAGTGAAATCATTGGTGTTGCATAGTGCACAAGCAGAGGAAATATATGGCAGTTTTATTTTACTTTCTAAAGCTGTGTCCTCCCGCTGCAGTTCACTGCTACATGTCTGTGGCTCTCCTAGCCTGCTGATTGTAAATGGTTAAAGTGCAGATCGCTCCTCCATCTGTTATGAACTTGAGTGAGCTGCAGGTACGGTTTCAGTTTTTCAAGTACACCATGGATTCTCCTGCACTGTCATATTACGGGTGACTGTGGGGTCAGGAGTCATGTGTTGTAGAAGCAGTAGAGGTGACAGAGTAATTCCAGGCTGCTTTAGTATCAGTTCTGTGCTCATGTTTGTGTTTTTACCTTTTTTTAAATAAAATTATTCATTGACATTGAGAATCGTTTGTTAACGTTTCTGTTGTTGTGTGTTGCATGCATGTTTAAAGGGCTGTCTACCACTGGGGCCCATGCTCCAGCTACACATGGGAGACAGGCAGAAGAACATGAGGGTTATATTACACACACACTCACATGCGCACGCACATGCACATGTACCCCACTACACACACGCGCACACATACCAACACACGCAAACAAACTCACCAACACACTTATTATGCAACTCCTATCGTACAGACAGATATGCAGAGAGAAGCCTTTAAAGTGACCTCAGCTGGACCTCAACCCTAGTTCTAGCAGCTAGTTGGGGTTTCATGTGTACTTCTTGACTGCCTATGTCCACTAAAAAAAAAAAAAAAAAAAAAAGCTGTGGAGAACTGTACATAAAGGAGGAAAGATACAAGTGGGGGATGATTTGGGATATGGACACAAGAGAAAAACAGAGTATTTTGAGTGGACACTGTGTGTGTGTGTGTGTGTGTGTGTGTGTGTGTGTGTGTGTGTGTGTGTGTTTGTGTGTCTATGAATGTGTAATTGTGTGTATGTATTCTCATTAATACACACAATACACACATGGAGGTGTGTGTGTGCGTCCAACAGGGGAGATGAGAAGAATGTGTTGGCCTAAGACGAGGCTAAATTCGCCTGCATGAATCACTGCATGGTGCCCCCCCCAGGCACACACAGTGTCGCCTTACACTCCATATATGGGCCATGGGGGTCGGAGCACTATCGGTCTCTTCAGTGGGGGGCTATTCTTAGGCTGTCTGTCCAGGCCATCCGAGCAGGCAAGAGCTCTTCCTTCTTCCTGTTCCTAGTGCTTTTTCCACTAAATATTCAGGGTGCTTTGGGGGACCTTTGAACGAACAGAGGGTGGGGTCAGGGTTGGGGCTTTAGTGTGCTTGTGTGCAGGTGAAAGAGAGAGAGTGCTGGTAGTGCAGGGCCCTGCAGCGGCCGTCGTCTGACTCCGTGTTGTTGTTGTTGTTGTTGTTGTTGATCGTTTGCAGAGGCTCCTCGGCAGCCCCGCACCCATCTGCAGGGAGAGACGCGTCTGGAAAACGCCCCGCGGAGTTTTCTTCTCCCGTCCGCAAAAACACACCCGGCGTTCAAGCTCTCTACTAGTCAGATCGAGATGAGCGGCTACACCGTAACCCTTAGCGGCCCAGCACCATGGGGCTTCAGGCTGCAGGGAGGCAAGGACTTCAACATGCCCCTCACCATCTCCAGGGTAAGGGGACCCAGTGCTCCGTATCACACCAGCACGCCTGCACACACATACACCCACACACACATACAAACTACTGCACTCATCACTCTCGCTCACCTCTCACAAAAAAACACCAGTACGCTCGATGCCCACTCTAACTAGAGCTGACCCTCCGACACCCACTAATTCATACAATCTCAATGAAAACAAATACATGGCTACAAGTTCCTTGCCTGCCACAACAAATTCCACACCAATTAGTTCTGCTCTACAAAGGCAAAATGCAGTAACCGCTTATAAATGCGAAATGCGTAACCGGTGTTATAAAGTCAATTTCCAGTCTAAACTCAGTCTGACAAAATATGCAGTTACTGCCTTTTGGCTTTATTGGGCTTTATTGAGTTATGCATACTTTACTGTCCCACCACACTGTTTACACTTGTGCAGTGCTACGCTCATTAACTGATTATCTTTGGCTTCAGGGGTCTGCTGAACTAGTATGGTATTGTGATCCTTTTTATACACTCCCACACACCATGGCTTCACTTGAATCAGTTTTCTGAGCTTTCTTCATTCTCACCCTGTATGTATGTGACATTGGTACCCACTGAAATTATCCAGTATAGTGTGATGCCACTGAACGAAGATGGGTATGTCATTGTTTCTACAATGTTCTCTGTTGTTATTGTTTATGGCCGAGCCAGAGCTGTTATGGCCTTAAGTCAGGGGAACAAATGTCCTGAGATATTTACAGTCTGCTTGCCTATGAATAGCTGATGGTGAGGTGTGCTTTGTGGTAAAGTTATCCAGTGTGTGTGTGTGTGTGTGTGTGTGTGTGTGTGTGTGTGTGTGTGTGTGTGTGTGTGTGTGTGTGTGTGTGTGTGTGTATGTGTGTGTGTGTGTGTGTGTGGCAGGGTTGAGGGTACATGAAAGGTGAGAGGTTCTCCGCTTCAGCAGTGGTCTCTCTCTCTCTCTTTTTCTCTCTCTCACTCTCGCCACTGCATATAATCTTGTGATGGCTTTGGCTCTTTGGGGAGTTGGCTGGTTTTCTCATTAAATGACTCACTTCTTCACTTCTTATGTCACCCAGGGGAAGGGTTACCTGCTAACATGTACCCCACGGTCTATAACACAAAATGACCAAAGCTTTACCCAAAGACGGGTATTAGGTGAGCTCACACTGGTATGTTGTGAACCCAGTGTGTCACGGTCTTATGTTTTCCGAAAGACAAGGTAGTATATCTCTAAAGTCCACTGAAACCAAGAGGCTTTGGTCAAGCAATCTGGACCCCGCTGCTGGACATTAGATGCAGAGTGTGTATTACTATCAGATGACTAATGGTGTTGCCAGCCTCATACACTGTTATACACTGCGCTGCTATGGGGCTGTGTAGCCCAGCCAGAGACATACACACAAGAGGACAATAGTGAGGTTACTGTTTCACAAAGAGTGTCACAAATTGAACAACACAGATGTAGTCAGGTTATTGAGGGATATGGGGAATATCAAGAGCACAGAGCTGCCCAAAAGACCCTTGTTTGACATGAACTGGACATTGTCTGACTCACTAGACAATGTTTAGGAGTCTTACTGCTACAGTGATGGAAATAACTGTTATTCCAAGCATGGGATCTATGGGTAAAAGCACATTTCTGAATATCAAAAATGAATATCATCATCAAAAATGAATATCTGAATATCAGTTAGAGTTAAACCTGAGCTGATGAATGTGCCATAGTCATAAGTCACCACTGTTGGAAATCAAACACTACTAATAGTTCTGGCACTGATAAGCATTGCATTATGTAGTATGATGTGTCTACTGTACTACTACTACTACTACTACTACTGTTACTTCTACTACCAAAATATGTCAAATGTTATTATTTAATATGTTTCTCTTGTGGTATTTGAATGTACAGCCCATGTTCTTAATCTCACTTTCTTGTTAAGTCAAGATATTTGGTCCTCACAGACCTTTCAGTGTGTGTGCTAACTAAAACATCAGTATTTGTACATAGTCCTGGTTCTTCAATGGGAAACAAACATGATGGCTCCAACTGAGCAATAAACCACCCCAACTAATTAACAAGGTGCTTCAACACTGAAGGGAGGGGTGTTGTTTGATTGGCTGTTCAGCACAAATATCAACAGTCTCTCGTGCAACCAAAACTGAATCGTGGACTGCATCTTTACCAATCTAGGGCTCTTTCATTGAGAGATATGTCAAGCCCTCCGCGGTCTAGTAAGTTTTGTGTACATTTATTTATGCCTTATCTGCCAATTCTCTGGGATGTAATAGAAAGAAACACCCTATACCATTTCATAGATTTTTACTTGTGTGTGTGTGACAAACGACATAGAATGTAATATATTTCACTTAATTCATTATTTTTCCTGACATTTCATTCAACCCATGACTGTGTGATTGGCTATTACATATTGACAAATTGATCCATTTTCTGTGCAGCAACCTTTAGAGAATGTCATTTTAAGAAAGCCCTTGCTTTAGTGGTCTTAGACTTGCAGCAGCGTATGATCCTCTTGCTGAGACTAACATCCTGAACTCTATCTCACACAGAAAAGGGGAAACAATAATAAATGTCATTAAACAGTACATGCACTACAAGCCTGCAGTAATACACGCACTACAAGACAGCAGTAATGTTCTGCCACGTGAAAACAATCGATTATATGCCATTTCTCTTATAAAGAAACACCTGGCACTCAGAACAAAGATGTTCTCAGCACACAGTACCACACAATCATTCCCACAACTTACCATTCCCTGCCTTCGTAATGCTTTCGCAACATCATTTACACACAAAACCAAAAGTCATTTACTGTCCATATTAGTCATGAGAGTCTATGCAGGGGTCCCTATAAAAAGCATGCTGTAATCACAGCTGATGGCTTTGCCTGTGATGGCTTCCTGCCACTCACAGGGTCCTTGCCTGGTAACTGATTTAGAAGAGGGGGTGGGGTGGGGAGGGGGGTTGAAGGTCGGGGCTCATACAGATTTGGTGGGCCATAAATATGTTTGGGATAAAGACAATAGACAGTGAAGGACAATGGTTTCTCTCTCTCTCTCTCTCTCTCTCTCTCTCTCTCAATTCAATTCAATTCAATTCTCTCTCCCTCTCTCTCTCTCTTTCTCTCTCTCTCTCTCTCTCTATCTTCTTGTGCTCTCTGTCTCTCTCTTCTGATTCACTGGTAGAATGATGCATGGAAAGGCTGATGGTAGTCAAAGGCATTCAGATACTTTTGTGTCATCCCAGCTATTTCTGTCTGGGTGTGTATTTATTCTGCCAAAGAAAGTCTCCATACACCATGTTCTAATGACAAGCATGCTACTCGACTGCGTCAGATGATAGATGATAATCACCTCTCGTGCTGTTGTGTATTTTTTTTCTCTCTGTACCACATCTGTCACTCTCTCTGTCACACACACACAAACCCACACACACACAAACCCACACACACACACACACACACACAAATTCTGTTCCTTACACCTCTTTGTGTTCTTGGTTTTGTGCAGCAGTCCTTCAGCATCCTCTCTGTATAAATCACATATATGTGGTCTCTCTGACCCTGCACGAGCTGAAGGGAAGAGGTGGGAGGAATGCACTGTAAAAGGTCAAGTGCTGAAAAGTCAAAGGTCAAGGCACAGTTACTATGGCAAAATACACTGCAACAGCGATGGGACAGCAATTGTGCTTTGTGGGCATGAGGGTCACCCCAGAGGCCATTGCCTGTCGGCAGGGATGCTGGGGCCCTTGTCAACCACGGGCAGCCATCATAATCACTCCCTCCCCCTGGGTGACTGTCAGTCGCACACCAGCCACTGACCAGTAGAGCGCCGGACTGTCACACTTCCATCTAACACCCCCACTGGTGCAAACACTTCAGCCACAAAGGAACAATAATCAACAGAGCACTTTCCCAGCTTGGCACCTCTCTGTCTCCTCTCTCTCGCTCACAAAAAAAGAGTGAGCACCAGAAACATTACTTTTTGACTACTTGCATTGATTACTGAAATTTTGATTTCACAATGGCTTAATGGAGGTTCGTGTGAAGTGGGAACTTATTAATGGAAGTGGAGCTTATTTGTATGAGACGAATGCCAGCAGGCATATTTCCCAGTCTATTCCTCTTACGCAGCCTCCTAATAGCACAGAAGGAGAAGGTTTTAATAAACAGCGAGGGCTTTGAGGACTTGGGCAATGGTTTTGATCGCCATCTGTCTAATTAGGATTTTGTGACTGCTCAAAAGAGATGGGTAGAGCCTGCCATCAAATAGAAAAGACAATAATTCCTTATATTGTCAGTTACTGGTAGGCATTTTTAAGGATAGTGAAAGCAGATGGACACTTGACCAGGTATGGATTCATCACTCCTGACTGTTGCTGTGAGGTTCTCCTCCAAAAAGAGTTAAATGCAGACATTAAATGTTCCAGTTATTCACGTCTTGGGTGCTTTGGACCTTTTTTGATCAGTATAATATCGTGAAGGTTCTAAAACTTAAAACTGAACATTGCTGAAGACTGAGCCCAGGCAACAACCCCCCGTGCACACTTGGTTCTTCCATGTGCAGCTTACATAAGCAGAGTGCAACAGTAAACCTCACGGACGACATAGCTGGCAAGCCTAAAAAAGCTCATGGCATCTGCCTGTGTTCTGTGCTGCAGTACAAGCGCCACTAAGGAAAGGACTGGGAGAGATGCTCCCAAGTTTAACTCCATGTCCCCACTGCTTAAAAAAGTGTGATCCTATTATTTGTGGCGAATAGAGAGAGCAAACCCCTGAAGGAGCAGAAACACTGCTCTGCACCCAGTGCTGGCAGACAGCCTGTGCAGGTCAAGAGTTTAGATGAGATTTTATGAAAAGGTATGAGGCACTGGAAGTAGTTTGCTCAGTACCACTATTCAAGATGACAAGAAACATCATACTGATAACGAAACATTTACATTTTGGCTGTACATTTTCCAGGTACATGCTCTCCCTTTCTCTTAGAGGCAAGCATGCACACAGACAAGCGCACACACACACACACACACACACACACACACACACACACACACACACACACACACACACACACACACACACACAGAAACAGACAAAGACAGAGAGAGAGACAGAGAGACAGATAGAAGCTCACATGGCACCTGACATCTAGCACTACTATTTATTTTGTTTTTACAAAAATTACTTTTTTATACGATATGAGATGTAATAAAGATAATTTACGATCTTGAATTTTTAAGTTTTCATGAATGAAACAAGTACACTGATGAGAGGGCATGGAGGTCATCTGTTAACAAGGCCTGATTTTGAATATTCAAGGCTGATACAAATGTATCAGCCAGTATCATGTGGAAAGATGGCTTAACAACATGCCCAGTCTGCCCAATGATGTCATTGAGTAGATGATGCCCAACCATCCCTGTTGAGAAGCAAAGCTACAAATAGATGATATTTTGGTAGTAAATTACAGAATGCAAGACTGTTGAGTGCATGTAACATTTAGGATGGCCTCTTGATTAAGGGTATACCCCTCAGGGACTGGTGGCTGGCCCTGGGCAGTGCTGTTCTGTGCTGCAAGACAGCGTCGCTGGGCTTTGAGTGATCGGAGCAGATGTGCGTGGAGAGGGGGTGTCAGTTAGGGTCCCAGAGCGCGGGGTCAAACGGTGGGAGGGAGTGGGCGTGATCAACGTCCCTTATTTTTAACACTTTAACGAGCTGCCTGTAAGGCTAGCCATGCACCCTTGGCCCAGGAGCACATTCAGCCTGAACGTTCCATCTGTTTGTTTGTTTGTTTTTTGTTTTTTTTGTTTAAATTCCTACCAATTTGGTAAACGAAGAATCTAGATTACTTTAAACTGAGGTTGATTGTGAGGGGATGAAACATAAAAAGACTCTCATCAAAAAATGCAGTTTAATTGTAATGGAAAGAATCTTTGCTAAAGCATTAGTAACAGGATAGGCACAAAACACAGGAATCCTGACTACGTCACAGTATGAAATAGCCCTCACATATGCTGAAGTACTCATGAACTAAAACGTACTCAGTGGGGCAGAGGTCCTAGATAATATTTTATTTCCTGTTGCTGTTTATTTTAATAACAACTTTTCCATCTATTGCTATCTATCTCCACATTGATGTCCTAACATGGACACAGTTAGGAAACTAACAATAGTTGTTTCAGGAAATGACACTGGCTGAGAGTGAAAGTAGCATAGTACTAGGGCTGCACAATTGTTGAAAAATGTGTGATGTGCAATACCATTGCCTAATGTTGTTGCAACAATATGACTTGCGATAAATAAAGAAGTACTTAAATGTAAAAGTATTAACCTTTTTCAGATTTGTTGTCACTGCTAGACCCTAGATAGTGTGCAGCCTATTAAGAAAGCCTATTTTTATGAAGCTAGTGAAGATCCTTCTTTTCCAAGACTGCTTCCCTTCCTAACAAAACTAACCTCTTCTAAACAACTCTTTACCTAGGTGCCCTAAGCTTGTATGTGTGTGTGTGTGTGTGTAAGTCGCTTTGGATAAAAGCGTCTGCTAAGTGTATTGAAATGTAATGTTATGTAATGTAATGTAATCTATCCACAGATCTCACCTGGCAGCAAGGCAGCGACAGGCAACCTGGCACAGGGTGACATTATCGCAGCCATTGATGGTGTCAGCACAGAGGGCATGACCCACCTGGATGCCCAGAACAAGATAAAACAAGCTACCATCAAACTCAACCTCACTATGCAGAGGTAAGCTAACTAGCACTATCTTCAGCCACGCAAACAGCTTTATCCTGACTCATTCACAAATATGGCAACTTCAACTAAGCTCAACATCACCACAGTCAGAACAAAGACACTTCAGGATGAAAACAATAAAATCCATCCTTACCGTATACTGCTATATAACTTAGAATCATGCTTCCTATTTGAAGGATGAGTAAAGCCCCCCCTTACCTGAAGCCCCAAGGCTATCATTAATTTGGAAAGACAAATACCAATACACTTATAAAAGCACATTTACACATTTTCTTAGCTTCTGCGTTTATGTAAGGTATACAGGGTGTCCTGTTAGATAATAAGACTACTGCGAAATTCAATTATAACGTAGAAAACTGGCATATAATTGTAAAAAAAATGGTCATTATGTATGGTCATTATTATGCAACTCAAAGATTAAACGCAATCTAAAATGAAAACAATGAGAACTGCTGTACTCCATATTTAGTTGATTTTTGATTAGTGATTGATGAGGGGTACAGCTACTCCTCCTAAAAAGACATAGAGGTAACAGAAATTCTATCCCCATAAAAGAGGTTTCTCCTTCATATCATTGTAATTTATAGGCAGAGTTGTTGTATGAAAGATGTGTCTTTAAAAGAGAGACAGCTGATGTTTCTCCCTGCCGCATCTAAACAGTGTTTAAAGCGAGCTGTGGTTTATATTTATCTAAACGCTCTTCTCCTCCTTCAAGGGATGCACTTTAGACTAATCCCAGTAAGACTTATCCCTTTTTCTGGTTGCAACAAAGCCTCCCCTCCCACAGGAAACCTGTCATCCAGTATTAGAATATATTGGGAAATATTGGATGAGAAACACTTTGCCTAGCTCTCTATACCTCCCATAGTGGCATCAGCCACATTCACATCGTTTCACTTCATGCAAAGCATCTGAAACCTCATTGGCATTCGTTTGCTCCATGGTCACTTCAAACAATTGCTACTGTTTGTGACATTAAGCCCACACCAAAACCCATAGGAAGTAGACCAATAATGTCTTAATTTTTCTTGTTCTGGCTTTAAGTCTTCAGTTTGAAAGCTTGAGTTCAATGTCATTGTTTTCAGCCCTTTATCTGTTCACATGGCCCATCCACATTCAGAGTTTGGGATAAAAAAGTAATTTCAGTATTGCCAAATAGACTCTCACCCGCTTTCACCTAACATATCTGACTGGATTATGATGTTTTCCTTTTTTAAGTCAGATTTTTAATACAGGCAGCCTTGGTTGGATTTTTAGAACTGTTTGACAGTGATCCAAATACATCTCCTTCCTCTGACAAATTCAAGCTGTGCTATGAGAACACTGACAGATTTTTTTTGTTTTGCCCACCTTGTCACATTTACTGCTGTCTTGCTGCTCTTATTCACTTTCTGTTGCCTCAGTTCTCTGTTTTTTTGGATAGCACTGATTCACAGGATCAACTTTGAGGAGAATAGGTACAGTCTCGCTTCTCAAACTGAATGCCAGGTTATGGATTTCAGGACAGTGTGATGGCTGATGGCTGCTTTTTTCAGAGAGTGGCTTTTACCCTCCTAAGAGGATAAGGCAGTGCTTATTTGTGCACCATGTTTGTGTGTGCACAAAAGGTAAACTACAGGTAAAAAGTAATTTAATTAATAATAGTCTTCATGCAAATAAGAAAGAGTAAAAGGCAAAAGAGATAGTAAGATCAAAATGACATCATTTACTGCTATTTTGCCTTCCCAATATTTGTTTTGTTACAAAATCAAAACTAACAACTAGTAAGAGCTCCCCTCTGCAGATGTAACATAAACAAACTCATACTTTATGTGGCTATGTATGATGGAAATACATTATAGGTATACATTTTATATGTATTTCATGTTGGCCTAGAATAGTGGAAATTGTTTACCTTTAATATGTGGCATCAGCAGCAGGTATGGTATGATATATGAAAATACCTTTACATTTTTAAATCTGGGCTACACAATCAAAATCCTGAGGACTGATACGAAATGGATTACATCTTCCTCATAATACCATGGTAATGATAACTATACACTCCTGTATTTAATCTCTTTCAGTGGAGTGAATTTCACAAAGTAAATTTAATTACTATCTAAATTTAATTATTATCTTTCATTATTTAAATTTTTACTTAATGACACTTGATACAACCAGTTCAATAACTTTTCATTCTAAGTGTCTGGGACAATGGAATCAACTTTTTGTAAATCTATCTATAATGGCCGGGTTTCCCAGTTAAGAACCTTCTTAACGAGTTAAGAAGGCACTTAAGAAGAGGTCGGCTAAGAGGAAGTGTTAAGATAAGAGTGTTTCCCAAACGCCTTCTTAACGCCCTTCTTACCAACGTCTTAAGAACAGTCTTATCTGCCTTCTTAACTGAAGCGCAATGAGCAATCGATCTCAGAATGGCCGATTGGAGCGCATAGTTACCATAGTAAAATAAAAGATTTTAGAGCGCTACTCTAGAACCTTTGGTAAAATGCTCCAAACTGAAGTGGTATAACACGTGGCGTCTGACTGAACTCATCAATAAAATACCGGCTAAGAGTATGACATTTGTCGTCACGACACAAAAACAAAGTGACACATATAATAATACCGAAACAAAGACCAGGAAAATAAAAATGGAAACACAAAATGAAATCAGTATGTCATTTCATTTAATGTGTAGGCTATATTCTTATCTGTCTGATAGAAATCTGCTACATGAGGAGAATATGTGTGAAAACCGAGAAATTGTCCTCTTGTCATGAACGATAGGGAAAAGGGGGAAACACGACGCGGTTGCTTCTTACGGGAGCCTTAAGAAGGGTCTTAAGAAGTTCTTAGCGCTAAGAACTTCTTAACTGCATTTGGGAAACCCGGCCAATGCCAGTTGTGTCCCTGTGTGTGTCTGTGTGTCCTCGAAATCCAGTCAAAACAGGCTTTGAACTAGTAAAGATGATTGGGAGGTTCAGTTGATGAGTGATCCTAGGCTATCACGGTTGGTGGTCACAGGTGGTGTCAATGTGTTTCAGGTCGAGACGTCCCGCCCCTGTACCAACAGCCACCCCAAGAGTGGACTCACCCTCAGTTATCGCACACCAGAAGGTATGGCAAACACTCTGGCCCAACACCTGACATGCACTCATCCACATGCACTTGCACTTCTACGTCAGACCCAGACAGAGTCCTTGTCAAACCAGGCTAAACAGCCTTTTAGAAAGCTTTTCTGGTGTTTAAAGCTGAAGCAGGAGACAGACAGACAGAGAGAAAGAGAGAAAGAGAAATAGAGAGAAAGAGAGAGAGAGAGAGAGAGAGAGAGAGACAGAGAGAGAGGACTGGCACAGAAGGGAGGTTAGGTGAGAGGTGTAGAAAGGATAAGCAGCATTAAAAAGCTGCTAAAAGCTGCTCTTAGATGAACCTATGTTTCCCAACGCTAAGCTCCTGGCAAACTGCGGTCATCTGTGGCAAGCACACGCACATGCACACGCACACGCACACGCACACGCACACGCACACGCACGCGCACACACACACGCACACACACACACACATCCATCCCACCCTCTACCTATCAGCTATAAAGGGCAGAGCAGACTGGTCCCTAGTCTAGCACTCCATCCCCAGCAGGGCTTTGGGGAGGGCGGGTACTAGGAACTCAGCGTAATTGCCAGTGCACATTCTAGCCCCTCTCACGCTGCGCTCAGCTGGGAATGTGCATGATGGAAAAGATGCCAGGCTTACCTGACCTCCCACCCCCACCCCCATCCCCACCCCCATCACTTAGCCATGCGCTCGGTAACATGAACAGCACCCTGGCAGAAGCCTCTTGCGGCTGCAACTGCGAGCGTTTTCCAAATGACAGCATACATTGGTTATTTTTGACTCCCGCTCATGACGGTTCCGCCCCCGAGATGAGTGTCACGTTTCCTGGAAAAGTGGCCGACAGGAGCCGAGCACGATCGTTTAGAACATATTCTATACACAGTACTTATGTCACCTTACCATCTTAGGATATTAAAACATAAAATAGGATATTAGGCCATAAAATTGCCTAATATGAGATATGTAGGAGTGTAATTATTTAACTTGTGAGGAGCAGTGCAGACAGACAGGGCACCCTGTAGAGCATGCCTGTGGGCAATGTGAAGCATGCGTTTATATACAACAACCTGTTAGTGGTAAGCAAGGGTGAGAGAGAGAGAGTGTTGCCCCACTGCCTCTCAGCACCTACAGGTGGAATGTTATGGCTTGGGTTACCCCCATATCCCAAATCCCCCTCACAGGTATGTTCCATCATTTATTCCTGGCCGCTATTTGCAGCTCACAGGAACAGAATTCCCGCCAGGAGACATCACGTGGCATCTCCATTGGTGGCACGTGTCGCCATCCTAATGTTCAAGAGAACATTCAATCCACGTTGCACTTTTAACATCCTTTAAGTCAGCATAGAGTGTTGAGCTAAGCTATATGGTCAATTCATTATATCCACAGCTATGCGGTATGGGGAACATTAAGCCTTTTGGTTGGGTGTTCCTCATTTTCATGGAAAGATCCTGCCATTAACATTAATCACTGGCACTGCTGAGGACGGCTAACTTCTGTTCATGTCAGTCACAGTCAGGTCCACCTGTGGGCCCGAGCATTTCTTCCCAATGAGCCGTGCACCAATTTTATCCATACCATCATGTGACATGACTAAAAGGACAGGGAGCATGTGCAACCATCTTTGTGGCTAGGTCATGAGGTTGTAGATGAAAAGAGTTTTTCATGTGCAAGTGCAAGTACTACCATGTACTTATCCATATTCCATGTTCTATGTGGTGTTTTTAAGGTAATGCAGAAAGAAATACTACCAATACTACCAAAAGAAGCAGTACACGATATTTCAAGCCCTCCAGGGTGATTGGGATGGAAATGTTTCTGGAAAGAAGCAATAGTAAATGTAACAGTGCAGCTGTAACACAGGAGCAGATTTTCACAAATCTTCTGCAGTGTGCAGTCTTTTGACCTGTATGTAATCATGATCAACCTCTGCTACTTATCTCTGACAAAACAACACTCAAACTCAATTGTGCCTTCAGTAGATGATGATAAAAAAAGATTTGCACCGCTTTGTTATATTCCTTTTGTCACTGATCCAAAGCAAAGCCTTGCAACTGTTACATCATTTAGAAGCTGTAAAATCCTTACTACTATAAAATGTTGTGTGTTCATGTGTTAAAGCTAGCACTTTTTCTTGAGAAAAAACCTGGGGATCTTTCCATTTCTGCATTATTTGTAGTCTTTTTTAACATTTTTCCTTTTTATTGGTTGGTTTATTGGTTTATTTATTGTATAAAATTAACTTCTTGGTCCAGTATTGATTTGGAGCCCTAGGCTAAAATGTATAATCATCTTTTCACCACTAAAAGGCTCAGAAATGTCTGAATACATGGGAAAAATCACTACAGAGATATAACTGTGACTGTATACCTAATAACTGCAAATCAGCTGTAAAAAGACAGTCTTTACTTTTTTTAGTCATCATTTCACAGTATTGTCATTTTACTATGCATCCTAAAAAACTTTTTATGTAGTGTCAGGGGAAACAGATTAGAATTTAATCCCAATGCTTCGGAGATGTCTATCCCATCTTCAGAAAGTAAAAACCCTGCCATGTATTCCTTCTGTCTGTGCACTTAACACATGTGATTTCACTAATTAGCTGATCTATCTGTCTGATGATCTGTGGTTCTGAAAATTGAATCAATATGCAGAAGTTTTTTTTTTACTCGTTTTTTCATCTGGTGGTGTCAAAATAGAGGGAAGTGCTCTGTTTTTTGTCTCTGTAAACCTCATTAAAAGTGATAATCTCAGTAATAATAAAGACATAATCTCAATCCCTATTTGCTTTTCTTTTTGTGTTCTTTTGCAGGTCATCACCAATACAGCAGCAAGGTCAGTACTGATTCTTGTGTAAAGTATATCCATGTCTTTGTTGTGTGCTTGTGCCTGTGTTTTCTGTGTGCCTGCCTTTGTTGTGTGCCTTTATGTGTTGTATAATTTCTTACAGTCAGAGTGTATTGTCCACTTGTTTTATGTAATATTATTTATGTGTTGGTTTGACATCATAATGCATCATAATGCATGTGTTGACATTGATACATTGATTGTATGCATAATGTATCAATAAAATTGGGTGCTGTTTAAGGCTATTTTGTATGTCATAATGAATTGCTGTCAATATCAACAGAAGCTGTACCATTTGGGCATGCGCTAAACCAACTCCATTCAAACCATAAGCCTTGAAAAACGTTCAGTCTGTGCAGTGAGTATGGAGGGAATTACTGCAGTGTATGTAAAACATGTATTGAGCTACATAATTGAGCAAGTGCAATCTTTAACATCCTCCTCACATAGACAACTATACTCCTCACACAGGGAAACACTAAAATCATGAACATTGTCACATCTAACACCATCTAAGTTTAAGCTTTAGTATTCAGAAAGCACTGCCTGATTAAAAAAGTGAACCATACGACTTAACTGTATACGTGCTGCATAGAATCAACTTTAAAAAAAAATAAGGCAACATGCTGCAAGAATTTTTTTATATTTTGTATGTTATGAACACACATGGTATTGTTAAGTAAAACCAATGTAAAAAGACCCATGCTGCACATTGCCTTCATTTTTTAAGGTTGTTTCTATGCAGTACTTTTTACAGTGAAGGCTTGGTCATGTGGCTGCCATTCTTACTCATTCAAATATTAACAACCAAGACCAATAAGCATGGAATAAAAGAGCAACACAGGCGTATAATTGTTGTGAATAAAATATGACTAAACTTGCTGTAGTCATTCACTAGGGACCTCAACTACATTGTCCTGAAACTTTGCACACTGTTTCCAATCATTCCACATCATCCTTTTTTTTAACGCACTTCATCCTGCTGCACAACAGCATCCCCATCTGGTCAGTTTTTGTAATTATCACACGTTGTGTCTCTTGTCTTCTTTTATCTTTCAGTCCGGCAAAGTAAGTTTGCTCTGAAGTGTGCTTGCATGAACCCTATAATGCAAAACCAATTAATGTGGCTACAGCCAAAGGCTCCTCCTGCTTCTACCTTCTAACATTCCCACCCCCCAGTTATATTCCTTTCTTTCTCCCTATCTTTCTCCCCGTCATCTACCTGTGTGGAACCCCCCCTCAATAACCACCACTCGTCACCCCCTCTATAAATGTCCCCTGCCTGGGCATCCACTACTTGCTGCCACTCACAGCCAAGAGTATGTCCCCAGCTTCAACCCCAGCGTGCTGAAGGACTCGGCCCTGTCCACCCACAAGCCCATTGAGGTGAAAGGGCCTGGGGGCAAGGCCACAATCATCCACGCGCAATACAACACTCCCATCAGCATGTACTCGCAGGACGCCATTATGGACGCCATCGCCGGGCAGGCACAGGCTAGAGGCAACGAGGGAATGAGGTATGTGAACACTCTCGTCCACACCTTCCATACACCTTCCTCTCCATCCATCCATCCACATAGTTTCTGCATAGTTTCATTCAGCCACGTTCTGTCCTGAATGGCTGGAGAATTTTAGAGCTGCAGATCCTCTCCTTCTCGGCTCAGCTCAGCTCAGCTCCTTCCTGCATTTGCATACTAAGGTCTGCATTGCAATGTGTGGGCTGTAGGTGACATGACTGCAGATAACAGGATGGTAAATGGTGACAAATGTGATGTGCTGTAGATCTTGTATTGTATAGCTGAATGGATATCTGTGGCCTGCAAAATATCAACTGTATTTTGGGCATTTTCAGTAGACTTGCTTAGAGAGATATGTGTGTTGGTCTTGGGATGGCTGGCCTCCCATGTGGTTAGGTTTGAAGCTTTTGCCTTGTTGTTTGTATCGACCTCATCTCTGCTTTTCCCTTTGATTTCTGTTCCCCCCATCCACACACCCTCCACCACCTTCTCTTCTTCACCACCACCACCACTCAAACTTCAACTCTTCCACTTCACACATCCACCCACTCCCCATTTCTGCTAATCCCCTTTTCCCCTTCCCTGCCCCTTCCTTTACACCACTCTACACACCAACACCTCCATCCACCCCTGACTCATCTTGTGACTGTCAGTGCTGAGGAGACACCCGGATCTGCCTTTGCGTAAGTAAACCCCCCCCACACTGCATCCATCTCAGCTCTCTGCCCACCTAGCTGCCCGTCTATCTTGCCCATCTCTCTCCTGATCCATCTCAGCTGCATGCACATCCATCTCCATACAGCAGCACCTGTGTCTGTGATGCCACATGACTACTCCAGCCACAAACCATTCTCAGTTGAAGGCCCACAGGACACGGAAAATACGGGAAAGATTCTATCGATTCTGCCCATTCTAGTTAATTACTTTCCATTACATTGACAGCATGGGATATTATTCTTCAGACAGATGGATGGGTTTTGATTAAAAACATTACGGCTGGAATTGGTGCCATGACAACAGAGAAGCATCATGTTTTTTAAGACACCAACACTAAAAATGTGAGATGCAATGATAGAATGGAACTTATAGTTACAGTATGCATGTACAGTACAAAAGGGAATTGATTTGGATGCTGTTTGCAGTTTCCTTTGTTATTTAGATGTCCAGAGAGCTTTTCCGCCTTCAGAAAGTAAAAGCCCTGCCACAAATTTGATCCAACCATTTTCTGACTCTGTTGATCCTAATGAGCACACAACTCATCAGACAGGTAGATCCAATAACTAGTGATACACCTGTATTACGTGCACAGGCAGAGAGGATCCATGGCAGAACTTTTACTTCCACATCTCCAGCTCTGCAGATGTCAGACCCACAGGCTTTCTGGAAAATATGTTTTATCTGGAGTAACAGTACACATTATATTCCATTTTCAACAACATTCAGCACTGCCTATAATGAATGAACACCAATGCATCGACACCTTCGGTCAGCACTACACAATTCAGCCAGAGTAGCAAGTATAATGTACAATAATAAATTGACAGAGCACTTTTTAACTAAAGTCCACAGTTTATTGTGATATTTAAGTAGTCTTTAACTGAAAAGGTTAATAAAAAGAAGTGTTTTTCCATGGCAGACTAATACGCTGATGCTTAACACTTACTTCTCTCTCTTTGTAGCACTCTCCCTATTAAAGACCCTCTGGTCGACAGTGCTTCCCCAGTATACCAGGCAGTTATTAACACAGAGGACAAGGCACCAGAGTTGTCCGAATGGGCCCGTCGTGCAGCCAACCTACAGTCCAAGTCCTTCCGCATCCTTGCCCATATTACAGGGACCGAATACAGTGAGTCCAGCTACCCTCTCTCTCTCTCCACTCTCCATCCAGTAACTAAACTTGTCTTTAGGTTGTATTTAAAAACAATAATGTTGGGGGAAGCCTTGGTGCAAGTCACAGCATCCCTTCCCAAACATGAGTCCAAAATGTAGGAGGGTTCAAATCTGCCACATGGTCATGTATGGCTCCCATTCTTAATCTTCTTACACTGACCTTTTGTCTCTATTCACTGTTTCATCCAAACAAAAACAAAAAGCCAATAACAGAAAACAAACAAGGTGAAATACAAAAGTATATTTTGTACAAATATATTCCATGCCCTCTGTTAAACGCCCTGATAACCTGGAAGTCAACTACATTAGATGAAAATCTAATCCAATTACCTTTCAGTAAATGTTCCACATTTTCCCCTCATATTCCCTTTTATTCACAGTGCAAGACCCAGATGAGGAAGCTTTGCGGAAATCGAGGTACTGTAAACCTGTGTGTGTAAACCTGTGTGTGTAAACCTGTGTGTGTAAACCTGTGTGTGCTACAGTCTCCTGTCTCTCATGATAGGTTTTCACATCATGTGTAGGAAATACACAGCTTGTCATTTTACAATAACAACTTAACATTCTTTTCTAGAATATGTCTGAAAAATCTGTAACCAATCTATGTCTGACTGTTCATCTGGCACAGGGAAAAGTTTGAATCTGAGGTGAAAGGCCCCCGATTTGCTAAACTGAAAAACTGGCACTGCGGCCTCTCGGCACAGATCCTCAATGTCCAGGAGTGAGCTGCACTCACCGGCCATCATGGTGGCAAGACTCTGGCACAAGGAACAGAGGAGAAAAGAAGAGGCTGTTGGAGGAGGAGAAAAGTTATCTAACTTGCCGATCTGGGTTCTGAGTTAGACTGTAGCCCGTAGGGGAATCAGCTCCCTTTGTTGTGTGTGTGCTGCTCATACGTCCACGTCTCATGCATCGCCCCACCTGTAGCAACAGTTTTCACTTCCACTTGTTTTCCCTATTTGTAGACTTCTTTGTTTATTTTTTCTTGTTTTTGCTTGTTCTGTGTCAACTGAAGATGAAAGTTATTGTTGATGTACAAAGACAAAGAGAGGGAACTGATGAAAATTATACTCGACGCCTGTGACACAACTTTCTCACTGTAACACACATCAACACATCACTCACACTCACCACGCACCCACCTCACCAAATGTACTATTACTAATGTGAATAAAAAAAAATAATATATATATATATAAATAAACTCCTTTCTTTAAACCATATCAGTGTCCTGTGGAATTCTTTCAAAATGTGTTGCTCTTGGAAAACACTTCTAGTCTAACCAATTAGGTTTAAGTTGTTCAGTAAATTGTCTGGAAAAAATATGTGACAGCACTTTTACTTTCTGACCTTGGATGTCCACCTCTGGATGGGAGGGAACTATGGTCAACCAGCAGCACAGCGGCTAAGTTCATGAAACACCAAACCAACAGGACATTATATGGAATACCCCAATGGATTATCTTGTAATTCTCTGGCTGAACTACAGGATGGCAGCTCGCTCTCAATTTCTCTCTTTCTCTCTTTCTCTGTTTCTCAGTTTCTCCTTCTCTCTCTCTCTCTCTCTCTCTCTCTCTCTCTCTCTCTCTCTCTCTCTCTCTCACACACACACACACACACACACACACACACACACACACACACACACACACACACACACACACACACACACACACACACACACACACAACAAACACACACACACAGAAGGAATTTCTCTGGCCATGGGGAATCGTGTCATAAAGAATGGTGCAAATTATGCTACACTGCAGGGAACTCCTGAGTGATGAAAAACTGCTCTGCCAAGAAAACCCTGCTTCATCAGCATTTGACAAAACTTTGTATGGGACAGCAGCTCATATCGTGTAAGCTGTTTTCAATGAGCTGTCCATGTTATGGGCCTACAGCCTACAGCTATTAATGAACGGTGTACAAAAGTCTCTTCACCCCACAAGCAACAGGTACTCAGAGACTTTTTTAACTATGCAAATCCTGATAATGAGGAGAAATCATCCTCACAGAAGCTGAAGTTAGAACTTGATAATAGTTTAGTCAACCAGAAAAGCCCACTGATGTTTTCCTCAACTCAAAGTGTGGTAATCCATTGCTGCCACCTAGAGTTGGCCCTCAAGGTCTGACAGCAAGCATACTGTAACCTACCACAAAACCTGCTGTAAAAATAGTGTGAAACATTAGGGCACAGATGCATTTATATATGTGGATACAGTAAGTCAAGAGCAAAACCTATACAGTTGATTCTTCAAAGGGGCAATTTTAGCCTTGTTGAATTAAAATAGCTTTTTTTCCTAACACAGTCCCATCCATTTAAATAAATTGTCTAGTTTTAAGATCTGTAAGAGTTCAATCTTAAACTATAAGGCAGATTAAGGCTGCTCGATTATGGAAAAAAAAATCTGAATCACGATTATTTGGGCCAAAACTGAAATCATGATTATTCAAACAATTATTTTGTTTTCCTCAGTAACATGCTTCATTTATTAAAAATGTATTCAAAAACATGTTGAAAAAACATTCTTGTACCTTCGGTACACCCCCATTGAACAAATGTCATTTTCACCACATCTCAACACACAACTGTAAATTAAAAGTAGTATAACTTACACTAGGATCATTTTTGTGACTAGTTTTACTAGTTTTCCCATGATATACAACAATCATGCATTTGTGAATGGGATAAGTTAACTATTCTACAGACCAAATGCTGAATTGTAAACCTGTCACAGTGTGAAATTTAAATAGAACATAAATAACCACATTTTTTACATTAAGTAAGACAAGATCTCAAAAATTGTAGATACAGTTATTAATGTGTGGTGAAAAAAAATGAGTATTTTTTTTTTATATGTGTGGTGATGGAAATTACAGGTGGAGGTGGAACTGACAGGATGTTGTGGAAATGACAATGAATTAACATAAACATAGAGATAAACTGGAGATATTTTTAGGAAAATTTCTTAAACTCTTAAACTTAAGTGAAATTTTCTCCATTTCAGCATTTTGTGACAATGCCCATTTTTCCAAAGGACTCCTCATTTGTCTTGGGCTATGATAGTAAATAATTTACTACTGGCAAATTTGGAGACTCATTCAGCATAGTGGTTGTAAGTCAGGAACAAGGTTTTATTAATATTGATGTGTCGATGAAGGGTGGAGAAAGAGCCATAGTTTGAGGCAAAGTTTAGCCAGCGTCACTGCCAGAAGGCTGAAGCCTAGAGCCTCACCTTACCAGCAGATCAGTAGCTATCCAGGACTTTTTCCACACTTCTCTCTTGCCTCTCGCCATGTCTCTCTCTCTCTCCGCACAATACAATAATACCAAAAATTTCCATTTCTGTTAGCCAGACTAGTGTCAACTAGTGCCTCTGCTCAATTTCATTTAGCTCCAGCAACTGCATCAGGGAGCATGAACATAAGGTTACGTTCACTCCGTCTCTGAATGTAGACGGGCCATGTGAACTGATGAAGGGGTTAAAATGATGACATTGAACTCAAGCTTTCAAACTGAAGATTTAAAGCCAGAATAAGAAGAATGCTTGAGGAATTTTGTCGAGGGGACAGACGTTATTGGTCTATTTCCTATGGATTTTAGTAAATACAAGCAGTAGTGATTGTTTGAAGTGACCGTAGATCAAACAAATGCCAGGTTTCAGACACTTTGCACGAGTGAAACAATGTGAAAGTGTCTGATGCATCAGGCTACTTTTCTGTGGCCAGCCTCCAGAAAGGTCCAAAGGTCAAGACTTCCAATTCTTTAGCTTCACAAATGGTCCATTCTCTGTACAATGTTGTTGCTGCTTTTGATGACTTTATGATAATGCAGCTTGTATGCTATATTCTTACTCACTTGTACTTTGTAATCATAAATGTAATTTCCACCACAGAACTCAGTGTGGTGGAAATGACTGAAATTACATTTCTACATTTTTTGAACCATGTGATGCAGTTAATGTTGGTTAGGCTTTTGTCTTATAGAGTTTCGATCCATCTATCTGAATTTATCCCCAAGTAGGGAGCTTTTGTTTTTACTTGATGTCTTTGGATTAGTTGTCTTCTAGAATATTGCCACACAACAGCCGGATTTATAAACATTTAACTCCACCCATGTCCATCATAGGTATACGTTGACTGTTCTTGTCATGAAAGCCAGCCAGTAAGGCAGCCAGCCATTTTTAACAAGCCCAAACCTTTTAAAGGAAAATTACAGTGTTGTGGTAGAAATTATGCCAGTAGCCTACTGTGTGACAGCTATATTTTGAAAAAATATGGCCCTTGGGGGCCAAAAGCTTCTAGTCGCTAAAAAAGTTCTAGGGCTACATGCCTACAAAGATTCATGTCCCCCAGACTTCCAGTGTCCCGGGAATAGTTCACGGAAAATCTGTGGAAAAAAACAAAACAAAAAAAAAACAAAGGGAAAAAAGTCGCTATAATGCTATAAAGTCACTATAATGACCACGGTCATAATAATGGTGGACTCAATTTGAATATTATAATGCATTTTATTTATATGAGTAGTACTTAATTCAGGTAGCCTACATGAACAGTTACCAGATAAGTCATATTCTTTATTTTCCTTTATTTTTACCGTTGAGGTATGAAAGTCTGGGTATGCGACAAGGCGAAAACAGTGGAAATATGAAAATTCCTAATAGAAAGTTATTAAAATGTTTTAAGTGGGTTTTGTTGTTAGTTTGACAAACAAAGTGGAATTGGTCCAAAATGATAAGTATTATTATAAGTATTATTAAAAATACGACCAAAGGAAAAAATATTCTCGGAACCAAGTATCAATGCTTATGTTTGTGCCCGGAACACAAACGTAGGGGACATCAACAAACCTTCACGCTACGCTCGTGCCAGTGACTTGTGGCCACCAGCTCGTGAGTTTGTCGCAGTAAAGAACTTAATTTTGATTAGGTCGTGTTTGCTGTCTTTGTTCTTATTGGCATGATTTTGGTTGAATCTGGTCTTTACCTTGGGGCTGCCTCGGACCTCAAAGACCACACAAACTTATCCATACTGGGAATTACTCATGTTCTAACTGTGGACTCCGAACAAGTACCTTTACCGACTCAGTTTATTACCAAATATGTCCGGGCTCTTGATGATTCATCCACTGATCTTCTCAGCAAACTGGATGAGTGCATCCAGTTTATTGACGCTGGAAAGCAACCGTCGTCTTCGGTAGTTGTTCACTGGTAAGGTGTAATATTGTGGAGTATTGACTACGGTCGGTATCAGACACATGGGTTTAATGTTTAACAGGTTGGTTTATAGTCACGCAGGGCAAAGTCGGAGTGCTGCGGTGGTGACGGGATACCTCATGAAATCTCACAATATACCCCTTGAGGAAGCTAAGAGTAAACTCATCCAAATTAAACCTGACGTGAAGTAAGTCGGTCATTGTCCAGCCATATCTGATATCACACCCTGTACGATATGATTTATGAACGTTTTAACGAGGATCAATGCAAAACTTGTAGGATAAACGAGAATTTCCTGGACCAATTAGCATTGTACGAGTCGTTTGGATGCAAAGTGGATTTCTCCTCTCCCCAGTATAAACAGTTCAGACTAAAACATCTCACAGAACAATTTACAGGTAAAATTTTCTAAGCCACCAGTAGTTAATTGTGAAATATTCCTTGTGTTGTAGAATCAGAAAATGTACATGTTTTAAGAAATGTTTTGGTAGTTTTTGGAGACTTGTTAAGAGCGGTAAAATGTTGCCATTGATCCCTCTAGATCTAAAGGATTTGCCAAAAGAAGTCTTTGCTGCAGATCCTGGGCAAACCTCAAGCACAGAGATTGCCTACCGATGTAGAAAGTGCAGGTAGTGTACACCTCTGCTGATAACATTACTTTCAGACTACTGTGCACAGTGGGGAGAAAAAGAAATGAATGTATGTAAAAAAAATCATTTTTTCTTTTCAGTAAATATATTTCTAATTTGACTATTGACATAACATTTTGACCATATATATGTATTAACCTAAGAGATTCACACATGTACACAACAAGAAAAATCACACCATGTGTTGATTTCTTTGGTTAATGTCAATGTTTAGTCAAAATTTCCTGCCAGTAGCCCAATTGGGAAAAAAATTAAATAAAAAATGTTGACTCATTCAATGTAGCGGTGGGTATGGGCAAGGACTTTACGATACATGTCACGATACTGGGTATATTGCAGTATATTGCGATATGCTACATACGTAGTTCAGTGAAAATGTAAAAATAGAGCTGAATTATCAGTTGCTATTTATGATCTGGGTAGTCTTACATCTTATGAAAACTGAATTAAATGAATATAATTCAGAGTTACTGAACTCAACTCAAAACATGAAGTGCATGGGATTTAGAAAATAAACTACTGGAGGACAGAGCCGTAATATAAATTTAAACAGTGTTTTTATTTTTATTTTTTGAGTCGGAAATTGATATAGTGTATTGTGAAAATTAGTATCATGATAGATTGTGATATTGATATTTAAATTGATATAGTATATTGCTATACGATATATTGTGATATATTGCAATAACGATATTTTTGCACACCCCTAAGTCAATACTTATTCTCACTATTGCATACACTACAGAGCTTACTCCTATTTTTTCCCATCCAGACGTACACTCTTCTGTGGCTCTAGTATTCTCAGCCATGAGTTGGGCAGTGGCTCAGCTGCATTCCCACACAAGAAGACTGCAGGCTCAGGACACCAAGCAGGCTGCACCTCCTACTTTATCGAACCAGTGCGCTGGATGGAGGACGCACTGCTGGGTGTTATGGATGGGCAGGTAAGTTAGCATCTTCTTTGGCTTCATCAATAATTCAAACATAGTACACATAGTACAACATAGTAAATTTGTAGAGCTGGTAATGTAATTTCCCTTTGTATAAATGTCTTTTAGTCCATGACAAAAATAAATGGCTGCAGTATAACTGTGAATTATTATGGTTGAGTAAGGAATGTGGGTGTAGGCAGTAAGACATTAAGAAGAATTACTTAAACTGTAGCCTGTGGTGTAACCTTATTCTAGGCCTACCATGTATACTTGTCTACAAATTGAGCTGTGAATCGATATATTATATCCATATTCTGAGTCATCCAAAGTCAAACTATTTCAAGTGAGCCTACACACTGCCTGAGATTTTAACTGTTAAGGCACTGATGCAGTTTATGTTACCCTGGACTAATCTGTGGTCCTAAAATTAGATACAAACTCTATCATATATAAGCCATTTTAAGTAACATTACATAACATTTCTTAACACTTACCAGACACTTTTATCCAAAGCAGCGTACAATAATAACGTGTTCTAATGTAAAATGCGTAGTATTTCCATAGATGATGACCAGTAGTTTGACTGATTACATAGTAAGGTGGAATCCCTGTTTGGTGTGTTAATGCGCTATTTTAGCTCCTGTGTCCAAAGTGCAGTTCCAAACTGGGCTCCTTCAACTGGTACGGGGAGCAGTGTTCCTGTGGCCGCTGGGTCACCCCGGCATTCCAGATGCACAAGAACAGAGTGGATGAAATCAAACACATCAATATGATGGCTCTCAAGTGATGGGTTCAATAAAAACTGTCAGTTTATGTTTGTATCTGAAGCGGTTGCTATTTAAAAATCACTAGTTTGTTGCTAAAAACGTAAACGTTACCACCACACTGTAAAAAAGAAAAGAAAAAAAGAGGTCCCACCAATTTTTCTAGTACGCTGGACTGATTTTTTGCAGAGCATGCTTGAGTTTTTCATAAATGCTTTGTGTACAGAGGCCTATTGCAAAACATCTTTTCTTTAGCTGATCTTCATTGTACCATGATACGATGATTAATCTGACCATTTTCATGGTTTTGGGTTTTGCATGCTCCAATCAAGCCTGCATGTTTTGATTTAATTGACTGCAATACACACAACAGCCACAAGAGGTCCATAAAGACACAAGATGGTGCACTGGTCTTGGTGTGTGCCCTAGCTCCCCAGACACAATACATTGCATACACTCTAGAAACAATGGAAATTCCCAACATACAGTCATGTGTTCATCATGGCACAAATAACACATACTCTATTATTATCTTTCTCTTCTTGTGTTGTTCTTATCCAAATATTTCACCTTTTTCTGCAGATTACTTATACTGTGTTTGCATTTACTTACTCAGCCTATGGATGCTCCCTTACCATGAAACTTAAGAAATGTAGAGCTGTGATAGGATGTGCTACTCCATGTTATATTAGAAGAGATCGCACTTAAGAAAGTTGCCAGGTTCTTTTAGGCCCCTGGCTGGTCAACATTTTGGAACTTCCCTCTGCCTGTGCTAGCCAACAATGTGTGAAGTGTTTCGTAAGTCAAAAATCTCAAGACCCTGCGTCTCTGTGATGGTCACACATTTCTCTATGTAATTAAGGGATGGGAAAGTCCAGACATTGGTTTAATTGCGGACATGTACATGTTAGACAACATGTAAACAGACTGATTCACCTGCTGTAGGCAGAAAATTGGATATAAACTTCATACTGAAAGACAAATGCATCACAGCCTGGACATATTTGTATATATATTGTAAACATGTGTTTTGATTTTTAATTTTGGCTGTTTCCTATGGGGCTGCCAAAGCAAATCATGTACTACTATCTATCTGCATTCCCTTCGCTCACACCGACTTACTTTATGTCCTCTCTTACTGTATCCATACATCTCCTTCCTCGCTGGTGGTTCCAACCTCAGCATCCTTCCACCGCTATATTCTAACTATCCCTCCTCTGCCTCTCTGATGTTCTAATTGTGAAACCGATCAATTCCAATCACTCCCAGGGAGAAGCTAAGTATTTTCATCTCTACTACCTTGAGCAACATTACTGGGCTCACTACCGTCTTGTACACTTTTTCTTTCATTCTTGCTGATACTTTATCACACAAAATCCCTGGCACTTTTCTCCACCGTCTCAGTTTGCTTAAACACACTTTTTCCCCACCCTTACCGTCCATTGGTCCGGCCCATTGACCGTGAGCACTTAAAATAATCCCTTTTTTATACTCCCTGTAAACTCATTTTCACATGATCTTACACTGCCATAATGCAAAGGATACAGAGCTGCCACCAAGGACAAAGTGTCAGCTCCTAATGGCATTCATAAATGATTTAATCATGGGTCTGGAAGCACATGGTGTAGGCCTATATGTCCTGATTAAGCTGATCGAATGGACAAAGATCTCCTCTGACAGCACAGTGACGTCACCCACTTTTGGCTGTGTGTGTGGGACCCCTTTAAGGTCCAATCTTCTTTTTTTTTAATGCCAGGGTGTAATGTAATTGGAATGAGTGTTGCTCATTTGTGGGACCACAAAATCCTTTGATTGTTTACTGTGTTTTGCTGTTAACACCAGACATATGAACCATTATACACAGAGAGAGAGAGAATAAAAACATGCAAACATTAAACCAAGAACCATGCATTTCAGCCTGAAATGCAGACTGAAAACAAGAGTGAAACAGTGAAAGGTACAGTCAGTGTAACAAGACAGGCTAAACAAGCTGTAATGAGATCAATGTGACAGTGATAGAGCTGTGTGGCTTCGATTGAACCAACTTGCATTTTGAGTGTGAACATTATTTTTCCTGTCGGTCTAATATATATAATGTTAGGCAAATACTTTCAGTGGGAGAACTTAAGATCTCATTCCATTCTAATGAGAATGTAAACAAAGATAAAGAACCAGTGGTGTAAGACAGGGGGGTCGTGGCTGTTTTACCTTTGGCATTCCAAGTATCAATTAGAAACAAAAATCACTGTTATTACTTAACACTTAATCTATGTGTGTAGCCAAGCTCTGTGCCTTATAAATAGCCTATGCTATCCTATGTAATGTTGTGATTCAAGTCGAACTGTCCTTTGCATTTGATAAATTAACACAGTGGGTAAAACGAAGGTCTTATCGCCGACTTTTTCTGTGCCATTATCTTCGCCCCTCATGGCCCATAGATGGATCTATAGGTGACAAGTCCTTTCATCGGTGCGAACTCTTCTCAGCTACCCATTCCTCCCACCCATTGCCTCTCCTCCTCCTCTCCCTCCCGCACCAGGAAGCTGTTCTGGGCTGATATCGGAGTCTGTTTCGCGTGTTACTGTATTGTACTGTGAATCTTGGGAGGGGGGCTCCTCTCAAGATAATCCGCACCTTATTCACCCCTCCATACCCACATTTCGTCAAGGTGGATGAATTTATCAGAGGGCGGACTTTATAGCGTTGATTAATGTATTTATTTTGAACATTTTTGTTTATGATTTGGTTTTTAACACTCCAAGAGGGCAGAAATGGCGGCCAACATGTACCGGGTCGGAGGTATGTAACGTTAAGTCTGTGGTTTTAATGAGGCGAAAAAAATCTCCAGCATCATATTTATTTGGTTGTTTTGCTGAACTCCTCCAATAATTCCGTTTGAAGGCTGTTGGCATTAACTGCATCACATACGCAGTTGAAGTGAAATAGTGGCGTGATTGTGAAATAATTTGTATTCAAATTTGGGTCAGGCCTCTGCTTTAGCACCACAAGCTAGCTGGCTAGCAAGCAGTCGCCTAGATGCCGAGCTAGCATTGTTGCTGTACAATAACATTAACCTGTAAAATGCTAATGTTATATTGAATTTGTAGTAATGCCCCTCAGTGAAGCATCAATTCCCAGCTAGGTGACAACTTGCTACTTGCAGAGAAAGATTTATATTTTACAGTCAAGAGACACGACCCGCGAGAAATATTTAGATAGGTATGATAAACAGACTAAGCATGTATTTGAAGTTGGTTAGCCAGCTAGCCAACTTAATGGCTCATGTTAGCGCCCTGTGCTAATTCAGCGTGCAAGGTTATACTGGCTAATTACGAAACAATAGATTTACTATCGGGCTTGGTAGGGGACCGGAGAAGGGATGCATGATGTATTAGACAAATGTTGCGAGCATCCAGGAATGCATGAGTAAAATAAGAACACGCTCCTTCTCGTCACCAGCAAGCCGCGCAATTAGCCTGCTAAGTCAGTGGCTATATTAGCCGTCTATGCCACGGCATCTGACATTGTTTCATGGCGTCGTTGCACCGTGGCAATGAAAATGAGCATAATTGCCTTCACACCAGTTTTGAATCGGAGTAATGTCCTGACAGCCTGGACAGTAAATTCGACTGCCATAGAAAATGTTGCTAAGTCTATGTCATTCTTTGTTTGCTACCTTGTGTAACCAGTGTAACAGTGTGGTTATTTACACAATTCTCGGCTACAAAGTATCGGAATGTTGGTCACGTGACCTATACCGATAGCCGTCCTCCTCCTTCGGTTTGAAGGCACACTTACAACCGTCACCGCAAATGTGTGAAGCATGATTTGTAGTTTTCTTTTCATGCGCGAATTACTGAACCAGTGAGGCGATACCATGTTTCCTGTGCATTTCTGTGAACTTTTAGCACTTGACAAGAAGTGTCAAGGTCTCAGAGTGTCATGTTGTTTTCTGTAAGGACCAGTCAAAGAAGACAGCCTCCAAACGACCCAATAAACAAAAGGGAATTTACATTAGAACCAGGCATTCCTTTATCTCAAAAGGTCTGCATTGCACCACTTTCTCAATTTTTTGACTAGCTCCTTGTCATCAATAGTCACTAAAATTTAAAATGATGATGGCCCCATAAGCCTACCTGGTCGATACATACAAGCCATGGTCAGTAATGTGTAATGTAGATGGGTTGGATTCATGTGCAGGTATTTAAACAAAACAAACAACTTACCATATGAGATCAATAAAGTATATCTAGCCCAATCCAATGCTGGTAGTGGACTCGGTGTGCATAAGCCAGAAAACACTTTTTAGTAATTTGATATCAGTTTGTGCCCCTTATTTCTTATTATCAAACCGTCCACAAAGTGCAGTTGAGCCAGTGATTTAGGCTTAAAGACAATATTAGCGTAGTGGTCCTTGCAGTGGGAAGCCAAATGTATCAGATTGAATAATTATTTGAAAATGTACCTCATGTTGCATAATAGCCTATTAGTTGCCTTCAGGTGACAAAAGGAAATCACACCGTTTTCATTAACTAAATTTTTTGCTGCTGCTGCTGCTGTTCTCCTCCTTTTTCTGTGCAAATGCATTGCTTGTCATAGATTGGATGGTAAATGCTCTTAACTGATGTGATTTTCCCTCCTCTGTAACAGGTATCTCATGAGTCTTGTCACTGTTAAGCTCTGTGTGTTAGGCTAATTTCAACCTGGCTCCAGCCAGCTCATGCGATTATGTGTCCAACTTTAAATGCATGTTTATGTAGGTGCTCATCAGCTCTCCTATATAATTGTTTTAGCCCTCTTTTTTCTTCCACTGATGTGACATGCTTATTGTTTCAGATTATGTCTTCTTTGAGAATTCATCAAGCAACCCATACCTGATCCGAAGAATAGAAGAGCTGAATAAGGTACTAGAATGTGGACTCGGGTGTGGAACGAAGGCATGGCCTCATGCCTAGCGGTGGCCTTGAGAAGGCTCATTTCTGTGGAGCCTCAGGGCTGCAGCATGCATTCTTTTTGTGTTTCTCTCCAGTAATCGAAGCAGTCATTCATCGTGTTCTTAGCTGATGGGAGAAGTAATCGGAGAGCCTTTTAGAATCCAGATCTACATGGCAGTGTCCACACACTAAACAAAAAGATTAGCTGCTTAAGAACGGAGAATAGTGTGACATTAGCATATTTTTTGTCATTTCATATCCTTAATTCTTAACTACTTCTTACCATTTACATACCCTCTGTTTCTGAATTCTGTAATATGACATAGGCCGAGAGGGCAAAGCAGTCAAAATATATTGTGCAGAGCTCAGATTTTTGGAATGCCTGAGGTTTTGTTTTTGAATGAAGGGTGTATGTCTTCAAATGTAGAGTTGTACAGGTGAAAAAGTCATTTAGAGTGTTCTGAGAGTGTGGATGGGTCTCTACTAACATAGCCTTGCTGTGGTCTCTCTGACACTAGACCCCTTGTATCCTTCATACTCTCAACATTTGCAGTGTCTGTGATAAGTTATGGGTCTATAGGTTTTGTTTTTCATTCCAGAAATGGAATGAATAAAGTGTTTAATTTGGTTGGAAAAACAAAATACCCCCCCTCATTCATTTCAAGGTTGCTTCACCCCTTCAGTTTAAAGGAAAGTCATTCCTTGAATGGTGTGGCAGGAGAAGGACATTTATCAAACCTGGACTTGTGGGAGAAGAGAATAGGGTGGTGTGTCAGCAGTGTTCAGTTTTGTGTTGTTATGTCACAGTTCCCCAGGAAGTATACATTTTGCCTCATGACATTTAGTCAGCATTAAAGTTGGCATTTATCCGATGGCTTATATTGGCATGGACGTTTGGTCTGGTCTCTCTTATGTCTCCTAACAGATGTCAGTTGAGATAACATCCACACATTCAGATGTTTCCCAAGTTTCCAAAGTGCATACTTTAGATTTCTTTTCAGTGTCACCCTTGCTTTTACACAGTCATCAATACCATCAGTGTTTCCATGTAGTAGGCCTAGTGAAATGCTGTTTCTTGCTATAGCAGTATTCAAACACTGTTGTGCCACTACACTAAGAAGAAGCTTACATGTCAGCATACGAAAGAGTAGCAAGTTAGTGTGTTGTGTTCAATGTAGTTTTACTTAAAGTTGAGAGCATGTGTCATGTTATAGTTCAGTAACTTTAAAATATTTGCCCAATTATGAAAGATTTGGCTTTCTCCAGGTCTTATGGAATTATTTATGTTGCTGCTTCTTTCTGCAGCTATGTAGATTATTACAAAAGGACAGGAATTAAATGGTGTCAATTCAATGTAGTTCATTGAATTGACATACAGTGAGAACAGTGTAAAGTCTTTTGCACACACACCTGAGTACCCTGTGGGTATGAAAAACAGAAAACTGAATGGAAAGGAAATTCCTCACATGAAAGACAATGAAAGTGAAAAAGTATTTAAGGCTGATTGGTATATAAACCGATGTATCTGGCCTATTCCATCATCAGAATATGTCCTACACATTTGTATAAGCACGGTGCTGGCCACTGATGGACAGCAGCAGAAACGCCAACTGGAGATGGCCTTGTCAGAGAGACAGACAGACATGAAACAGAATAACTCATTTAAGAAATGGATATTTATGAAATGGACTCATTTAAGAAATGGATATTATATGCATTGTGGATTGTAGGCTCTGCAGTCCGGACTTGATTTAGCCGGACTGGAAATATTTCCCCACATAACAGCTCAAAGTGTAAGTGAAGTGAAGTTTTGAGGGACAACAGTTGCCCTTTCTTGTCTAGGAATGAGCAAATGTCCTGAAAGTGTCTCTGGTGTGTCTGGCAGACTGCGAGCGGAAACGTGGAGGCCAAGGTGGTGTGTTTCTACAGGAGGAGAGACATCTCACACAGTCTGATCCAGCTGGCGGACAAGCACGCGAGTACGTGTCTATGACTGCTCGGGGGAACTAACGGTCCTGTGCTCATATGGTGTACAGATTTTTAACCATTAGAGACTTGAGTTTCATGTTGTGTAATGAACACCAGTTTATGTTTTTTTTTTATTAACGAACTGGCTTAATATTCATGGGTCATCCAATTAGGTACATGTGTGTGGATATGAATATAGCTGATTCTGTAGATTTTAACTGCCTCTGTAGATTTCAGCTGCTTCAGCTTCTGTCTGTGTGCAGTTGGTTGGTTCATTTTGGTCAGTGCCATGGTGAATATCTGTGAGGGAAAGGTGAGTGAAGTGTGCTGGTGTTGTGTGTGAGTAATGTGTATGCGGTTGTGTGTACAGAGGACCTGGAAGAGGAGAGAGACAGCCCCTCGGAGCCAGAGCTGTCAGAGAAACAAAAGCACCAGCTCCGTCACAGAGAACTCTTCTTGTCACGCCAGTATGAATCCCTCCCGGCCACACATATACGGTGAGACACACACACAAACCACTCCTTCCGGCCACACATATACAGTGAGGCACACACACACAAGCAACCCCACCCATTTACAGGTGTGCCATTGTCGAAAGAGGTTTGGCATTACAGCCACAGAATACAAGTGGTGTTATTGTACCAGATGCATAGTATTTAGTATTTGTAACAAGCATCATAACACCCTTTGCAGTGTATCTTTATCAGTGTATCTTTAAGAGATGTGTCCTCAGTAAGCCTTTTAGCTCAAGACTGCATGCGACATATGCGCCTTGCCTAATTATGGTGTATAATCTCATTTACTGTTTCATTTTAACCTTTACAAAGAACCAACATCTGCAGAGTGTAATTTTCTTCTTTTTCTGCTTTAGGGGAAAGTGTAGTGTGGCACTTCTCAATGAGACGGAGTCAGTGTTGTCCTACCTGGAAAAAGAGGTATCAGCTTTGCTGTCTGCTTTACACCAGGGTTGTGCAAAATACGGAATTTAATTCAATTTAATGAATTAATTTAAATTTGAATTGGATCCACCCCACAGGATGTTGAAGTGAGTTTGAATTGCATGCATTTTTTTTCCAAAAGAAGATAAATGCACCCTAAATACTACAAATACACACAGACACTACCATTAAGCATACATTCCTTAATATTGAAAAATTGGTATTCTGGGAATTAAAGTGCTGTTTTATCATTTTTCACAAATTTAAAAGTTACTAATTAAAATGTAAATGATTTGTTTTTAGACTATGTTTTTACATGCTGGTCTGTGGTAATATAGGCCTGTTGACTATAATTAATGTATTGTGTACATACAATAATATCTGTATGAAATACATGTTGTAATCATATGTAACATACTGTAAAGCTTGATTGTTAAGTACACCTTAATTTTTGCAAATTTCTTTGAATTTCATAGAATTCCCAATTCTTCTCCCTGCAATTGTAATTAATTTTCCTGCTTGCAATCTCAATTCAAATTTAAATTTGAGTCATTCAATTTAAATTGGGGTCATTTTCAATTCAATTCTTTTTTTGTTCAACCCTGCTTTACACTAAATCCATGTCAAGTGGAGTCACTTTAGTTATATACACTCACAGTCAATGAAAACTTTGACACCATATTTTCCAACATCATTTTTCTTTTGAAACCCTAAACTGGATTTTTTTTTTCATATGAATAATTTGCTTAGGAAATTGGCATACAGAAAAAAATCTAAAGTTTCAAGAATAATTTAAAAACAAAAAACTTAACTTAACTTAACTTAACTTGGACTAGGCGTCGGCTAGTGTCCTGTGGAATCCTATTCCACTCTGTAGTGGGAGTTGTTGCCTGGCCCATCGAAGTCGTGTCTGGCGTTGAACCATGGTCAGGATCTTGGCGCGTAAAGGCAGTCATGTTTGGAGGTTGACTTTACATTATTACATTACGTTACACTTAGCTGACGGCATAGCCTGGACTAATGGTGGCCTTTTTGGGCCTTTATATAGGCCTTCAAATTCAATCCTTTGAGTGTCTCTCAATGTGTATTTGGTCCACTTTTGCAAAGAGACCAACCCATGTGCAATGAACCGTGAAAAGAAGACAACTTATCACAATCTCAACTTTAAATTTTAATCTGCAAGCAAACAAGTGGTGCAAATGATCTTTCTAGCCCATTACTTTAAGATGTCCGGTTTTACAAAATATATATGCCGCGATAATGAAATAAACAATAGCAGGGCTCTAGACTAACTTTTGGCACTGGTTGCACTGGTACGCCTAACTTTTTTTTCTTGCGTGCACAAGCACAAAAGTTAGGTGCACACAATTTTTTTTTGTCGCATTTTACAGGTTCATTTTTTTTTTTATTACTGTCCATATAGGCAATATAGACTTGTAAATAATTAACTCAATCAGGTAAACATAACTTTCCTTATTAAAAACAGAATTGTATAAGACAGGTAACCTACTGGAAACAGGTGAGCCTGTTTAAAATGCTAAAATCTAAACTTTAAAAATCTCGATGAATAAAAGGAAATCTTATTTATAAATGGAAATGTTTTAAGGCCCAACATCTCATTAACACCCTAAACTGCTGCCTGCTTCTGAAAGGCGGCGGGGAGAGGTGGCACTTGGGCATTAGCCTGGTAAACCAGTCCCTCGTACTTCATTTCATTTTGTACAGAGATGTGATGTGATTCAAAATGAAATGAAGTACGAGGGGCTGGTTTACCAGGCTACTCGGGCAGTGCATTTATCGCGGCATGTAGTGTGCTGTATAGATTCGTTGTGCTTTTTCAGTGTTTCGATTCGAAATGTATTACAACCAGTCACAAATGCACTATTGCCGGCCATGGTCTTCCCGCACTCTTTACAGTAAATGCAGTGCATTATATTATCGGTTTTACTATATCTTAGCCAGGGAAAGGGGTCAAGCCACTCTCTCCGAAATGTATATACAGTGGTCCCTCGCTATGTCGCGGTTTACCTTTCGCAGCCTTGCTGTTTTGCGGATTTTTTTAGTGCATGCAATCTCCTGTACAGTACAGAATGTGCTCAGCTTGTAAAATTTACATAAATCTTCCACCGCTAGCTGTGTGACTCTGAAGTGCTGTATGTTTGCAAGTGTGAACGTTGCCTGTCTGAGAAAAGTGTATAAGTGTAGTGAGGGGTTTTACAGCCTTAAAACATCTATAATAATTGTAGAAAATAAAGCTGACTACTTCGCGGGTTATTTTCAGAACGTAACTCCCGCGAATAACGAGGGACCACTGTACTCTTCCCTTTTTGGTTTCAGTGGACCCTGGCTCGGAGTCGATCGAACCAGGGCTTGAAATAACCTGGGATGTCGTTGATGATGGCTCCGTGTCTGAACATTAGTCCTGATTTTCTGCGGTCTCCGACCTTAACTTGACGAAGAATTTGTCAATTGTTCTTTTCATTGTTGTTCATCTCCTCATCCGCGACGCATGCACTCAGTTTGTCTGACTAGCCTAGGCTATTCACCTGCTGCCTGCAGCACATGCATTTACAAACGTAGACACGTACAGGGACATCTACACCATAGCTAATCAAAGGGAGGTCCCGCCTTTCGCTATATCTGATTGGTTTAGACCACGATACGGCCCTTATGTGTATCTGTTGTTGAACCAACAGGAGACTTGTTAACTATTTTTTTAGAATATTTTTTTCCCCTCGAACGGCGGGTTGCACAGGTGCAGCCTCAATTTTTTTTAGTCACACATTTAAGAAATTAGGTCGCGTGGGCGATCAAATTGGTTGCACTTTAGAGCCCTGAATAGCTATATTCGTTGTGAAACACAACACTGTTCACTGAACAAATCAGAGAGTAAGGAGTAGCCTACATTCTAGGCACTCAAACGGTGCAGCTTATTATTTGAGCTCTGTTACAATGCTCACATTTGAGAACTGAAATCAATCCGATGTTTCATTTCCAACTGAATGTCATGATGAACAAGCGATTGCTACCTCGAACGCTGTGGCTTTCCAACCCAACCGCAACAAACATATTGTGATAACCTGTGTTAATTGTGTTCTGTTCTGCGATATTCTTATGCGTATGTGCCTTTAAGGGAATGGTGTTGTGTGTGTGTGTGTGTGTGTGTGTGTGTGTGTGCGCGGGATGAGAGGAAAGAAACACAGAAAAGTTGCTGCACTGTTGCACCGTAGTGTTTGTGTGGAATAAGCGTGAGTTGTGGCTAAACAGCAACTCTGTTCTATAAACGGTTTATAAGCTTCCTGAAAGTGTCAAGCAGGCCTCGGATCATTACAATATCCATCGCTGAGGCCTCTTTCATCCACTTTGATTTGGCTGTCACATTCACTTGAGGTTGTGTGATGTGTTGCAAATGTGCAAAGGTGTTGCAAAACGGTCCAGGCGAAACCGCTGCATGCACTTTATGTCAGTGAAACCCAGGATGTTTATCTAGACCTATAAACGCAACCTATAGCGCGTCTTCAACCTCGGCGTTCTCTCTCCCATTGATGCAGGAGTGCGAGCAGGTACAAGGATGGCATTTTGGTTTCTGATTATGAAAGGATGTTGGTCATATTTATATTTACACCAGTTACGTAATTAAAAAATAATTAATCCATTCATTCATTCATTGTCGTTTGTTTGTAATTTACCTAATTGGAGAACAGGTTCTTTCGTGATATCACGTGATATTTTAGAAAAATAATGTCATGGCTATGAGAAACGTCGTCCTTTTAAAGAATGTACGGTGGCCGAGGAGTGCCACAACACAACACGAATACAAAAGTCCACAACACAAATGCAAGAGCCCACAACACGAACACAAAAGCCCACAACACGAACGCAAAAGCCTACAACACGAACGCAAAACTCCACAACACAAATGCAAAACCCCACAACATAACGGAACTCATTCTATAACGGAAAATTATGTAACTATGGACTATCTCCTTGCCATAGTGGTAATAACATAGCTAGTCATCCTAATATAGCTCCTAATACCTCCTAATATAGTAGTCTTTCTAGTCCTCCAATTTAAGAAATTTTCTGAACGTACAGACAGCGGAATACTAAGGGTGTAGGTAGGTACAATAACGCTTTGGTAGTGGCAGAGATATACCATTCTACTATTCTATTCTAAAGTTTGAAAATATTGCTATATTTCTATATGATATTAGCCTCGGGCTGTTATTATACACCCCAGTATTATAGCAGTAATGGCTATGGCTTTGCAAAATCCCTATGTAAATGTATGTTCTCCGGTTTTTACAATACGAGAGAGCCAGGTCGACAAACATGGGGCGAATTAAATACATCAAGCGTCAGCGTAGTTCTGGCCAGGCCATGGTAGTCAAGAGCTACGCACTTTCCCCTGCCGCTGAATTACATCAGCTGATCTACGCAGTTGATCATCACCTCTTGCTTCTGGTTGGCTATGCTCAAACCCCACGCCTTTTAAAAGCTACCCAGTTTCCTCAATCGTATGCTGCTCGCTTCTTAGCTGCCCGCCTCCTCCCCTGCTCCACCTTGTCGTGTATAACATAGCATGTCCTGTACTCTTGTCATGTTGCCTGCTCTGTTCATGGGGGAATAGTTCTCTCCCTGCCCTAAATTGGGTGAGAATTTCCTAACAATGCTGCTGTCCCCAACTTTTAATAAAAACCATTTCAATTGGTATTTTCTCCTCTGTTTCTTGACTTGAATGGTCCTGACAGAAATGTATTTTCTCTAGATCAATGCACTTCTGTTAAATGAAATTTAACAGATTTTTTCTTTTAAGAGTATTTTTTTTACATGACTTGTCTTACAGATGATAATGTACTGTCCGTTTTGTGGACAAGAGCTTCAGCCCCTTGCTGCATATTGTTGCTCATGCAAATCCAACAATGCTTCTTCGCCGCAGCAGAGTACTGTACCTTCCCGCGTAGTAGTCGGTACTAGCTTCCGTTGTGGAATAAGTTCCGTTGTGTTGTGGAGTTTTGCGTTCGTGTTGTAGGCTTTTGCATTCGTGTTGTGGACTTTTGTATTCGTGTTGTGTCGTGGCACTCCTCGGCCACCGTAAGAATGAGGATCAACAACCAAACATTACTGACTCTGCACTTTGATATGTTAAATATACAAAAACAAATGTTGACATTATAGGCCTAGCCGACATCAAATGCAGTATTTCATTTCGCCTTATAGTGGCGCTGGCCCTTACTACAGCCCTTTGAGGCGTGTAAAGAGAAAACCACTTAAGTGGAGGGTAGAATGCGCGTAGGGTTCATTTACATGCGACACTCCCTAATTTTTGGGTTGATCCTCCCGAAGCACGTAACTGACTGATTTCCGCGTAAATGACAGACTTAAGTAAACTTAAATCAAGTCGTGGGCGCAGTTGCGCGTTTTTTTTCCCACTTACGTGCCGTTACGCGCAGGGGAGAATCGGCCCCTAAGTCATCAATAAATCCACAATGAATAATTACAATGCCCCTACAAGTAGAAATGTGCATACATTTACCTCAAAGTTTCTATTGACTGCCAGTGTAGCATGTTTAACAGCAACACTAGTTGTAGTATTTTACAGTTAAGACTAAAAGGTATTATGTGCAAATATCAAGAGCAATAAAAATACAAGAATGACTAAATATGAATAACTGTGAAAATCAATCAATACAGGTACATGTAAAATGAATAAATGGGAGATGGATGTAAAGATTCAACAAAGACAGCAGTTCAGAATGAATAAATAAAGAAGAGGGTGATGACTAGAAAGAAAACAGAAATGTCATAGATCAGGAATTAAGTGGAGGACAAATACATTTTAGGTACACTGCTAACTTGATGGGCTACACTGCATTCATATCACCTTATACTTGAAAAAATAATCCAAGACCATTGTCTCTATGAGGTCGTACACAATCATGTCAATTGGGAACTAGTATTTAATTGTGGTAATTTCTGAGACTGGAATCTAGTACTCACACCCGATGCACTTTTCTCTGCAACATCATTTTATTGGCTTTAACTGGCATTGAATACTGTATGTAACTTGCTGTCTCTTCTTTTGTCAGGATACGTTCTTCTACTCGCTTGTGTACGATCCCACACAGAAGACGCTGCTGGCCGATAAGGGCGAGATTCGCGTAGGGCCGCGCTTTCAAGCAGACGTCCCTGACATGATGCAAGAGGGTCAGTAACGACAAGCTCCTCTATTTTCAATGGGTTTACTGCTACACTGTACCCAGGATAGAAATTTCAGTTGCTACACAACAGTAGGTCTGGGTATGTGTAGGCTATTGTAACCAACCTACATTTAAAAAGAAATCTTGGCAGAAAGCACAAACCTTTCATAGGAATTGGGTTGCAAGATGAGGGGTGCTTGAATCCATAATCCAGCCCCGTGCACACACACACACACACTGTTGTGATTCCGATACATCCACAAAAAGTTTCCAGGCTGATTGTCGTTTTCGATTGTACATTGAGGGTCGAACAAAAGCTGAAAACTGAGCCAGTGGAAGTGATTGCAAAGGGAGAGATGAATGACTTCATCAGTGGAACAGACACCTGTGGCTGGGGGCCGTGCGGGGGAGGGGTGTGTGAGCGAGAGGCCCAAATGAGGCAAATTCATCAGAGATGCCTGGAGGTGTGACGAGAGGGCTGCTTTCCAGCTGGGAGTCCCACACACTCGGCAGCTCACGCTAAATTAAACCCTAAATAAACTACAAGCCAGTAGTACAGACAGAGAGAGATTCCCTATGTCGATTTGTCCCGTAATAGATATTAACATTCCGTTTTTTACATCCTGATTAAGACCCTGCCACCACAAGATTCATAATACTGAGAATACAAACATTGCATCATTGCGTGTGGTAGGTATATAGGCATATTTATTATACAGCTTGTGAAAGCGTTCTAGAAAGTTTCATTGAACTAAAGGCTGGCCCAACATTCGGTGTCTGATTTCTGAATAGGAGACCATTGCTGAGGGGTCTTTATAATTATTGCCATTACAGTTTAATTAGGCTACAGTTAAATGACTGTTTTTTGTCCATATTATTCATTAATATTTGTTCTTTTTGTTGTCATGTTATTGATATTTTCGAAACATAGCCATGTAATAAGTAGGATAATATTCAGTGAGGCGGACATTATCATGGAATTAGCCCATTCAAAAAGATTCAAGATCTGCATCTTGCATTACTATGTCGGCACTGATTCCACGATAATGGCTGCCTTTCTAAACATGATACATAATGCACGCAGGCTCCATTCAGATTTGTTCCTATTACGCCCCATAGGTCTAGTAGATGACCGAGACCAGTCAAAGCTGGAGGAACAGATGTGGGACCCAGAGTGCCCACTGACCAACAAGCAGATCGACCAATTCCTAGTGGTGGCTCGGTACGTTTCCCTTTCATCTCATAAGCACCCCTCTGAGCAGGGCTTTGCTTTTGGTATCACTTGCCTTCAGCTAAAGTAGTGCAGAGAGTGCCTCTCAGAGTGAACCCTCAAGGAGGCTGCAGGAATTAGGGACTCTAAGAGTGGTTTTCAGCTCAGGAGCCTTGCGAGATGAGGGTGTTCTCGGCCAAGACTGGTAAAATTGGCTGAGCAAAAGAACTGCAGAGGCCACAGTGCAGAAACATTCTAAGTATTTTCTACTCTGTCTTTATGGGTCTTAAATTCAAAGTGGCCCAGTGTTCAATACTGCCCCAGTGCTACATCTAATGAACCAGGCATTAAGTAGACATAACTAGCTATGTAGTAAAGTTAAGGTTGCAGTAAGAATGGATGTAAAGGCGAATGCTGAGACTGATGACAATCATGTGTTTGCAGGGCGGTGGGCACGTTTGCACGCGCTCTGGACTGCAGCAGCTCCGTCAGACAGCCCAGCTTACATATGAGCGCTGCAGCCGCGTCGCGAGACATCACACTGGTATTCACACTCACTCTCACCGCCGTCCTCCCTGTGCTCCACACATCTCACCCCTATCACCATCACCACCTCTTCTAAGTTATCTCACCCCCCCTCTCCACCTTTATAAAGACTAAAACACTCATTCACTATATTGTATGCTATTTAGGAAAATAAACAATGTAACTTACAGGCTATAGTGCACAGCGCAGTGAACATTTTAGACACCCCATAAGTTTCGTTCTGCCATCCACTCTTGGTGCCCAGACCTTTTTTTCCAAATCTCTTTAAGTCTTTTTTTTTTTTTTAAGAAGTGATGTCAGAACTGTCTACTTTGTCAACCTCTCTGTCTTCCAGCTAATGCGTGTTGTTGTTTGCAGTTCCACGCCATGGACACACTGCATCGGCACAACTACGACCTGTCGAGTGCCCTGAGCGTGCTGGTGCCGCAGGGGGGGCCGGTGCTGTGCCGCGACGAGATGGAGGAGTGGAGCTCGTCTGAGGCCAACCTGTTCGAGGAGGCGCTCGAGAAGTATGGCAAAGACTTCAACGACATCCGGCAAGACTTTGTGAGTACACAAGTCGCAGAGGACCTGTTACAGGTGTCATTCCCCAAGAAACCATTTAGTACTTGCTCAAAAAAAACAAGCAAATAAGAAAAAGGCAAATGAAGTGACGTAAGTTCATTAATTAGAAAAAACCATGCCACATTTAAAACTTCTGTTTGGTGTGCTATGACAGAATGAGCTTCGAATGATTGTAGCCTGTGTCTAGCACAGCTGAGAACCTGTCATTCTTCCTGCTCCGTCTCCTCTACCAAACTAAATCGGCCTGTAACAGGAGCACTAAAGCATTTTTTTTCCAGCAAACCTGGCTCACAGGGCATTCAATACTAGAGACCACTGCAATGACACCTTTAAATTATCTTCACAAATATTGGTCTTTCAGAGTGCTGTACAATTTAGCTGAAAACAATTATAAAGGGGGGAGTTATTTTCAAGGGAATTTCAACAGTTAATTGTGAAAATAATAAATGAGTAGCACATACTGGATTAGCTAAAAGAACATTATAAAAAGTGCATTCAGTGAGTTAACAAAAAGCATTATATTAACAGTTGGGTTTTAGTGTAATTTTGAAACTGGTTTTATTTGGAGCACCTTCACTACCATAAGGAAGTGTGTTTCAGAGCACAGCAGTATAATGACTCAAAGCCATGCTTATGCTTAGCCATGTTTGGCTCTGACTGTAGTTATTGCCAGCCTATTTTTCTCCACAGATCTAAGAGGCGTAGCAGGTGTTTACTGCTGAAATATGGCTGAGGTATTTTGTCATGCCCCATTTAGTGATTTATAAACAAGCAGCAGTGTTGTAAAGCATGTTTGTGACTTATGAGAAGTGAGTGGAGTTAAGTGTAAGAGAGTAATGTGGTGAGCTCTGTTGGTTTTCATAAGAACTCGAGGAGTTGCATTTTCTACAAGCTGAAGCTGTTTGATGATTTATAAAAAGACCATTGCAGTAGTCAACTCCGGTGTAAATAAAAAGCATGACTGTTTTCCCAAAAGATGTTTTGGATGGAGGGCCTCTAAGTTTTGTTGTTGGTATATTATTGATAATTCAGTTTGATAACCAGGGTTGTGATTTGTCAGTGAAACCTTTGATACTACTTTCCTTTTACTGAGACTGTGCAGTGAAGGTCCCATCACCACACCTGTGCTGCCATCCATAAGAGTAACCCCGCCCCCACCACACAGACACACACTGAATTATGTAGAGGCAGAGAAACCTCCACACACTGAATCATACAGACACCTGTACACGCACATCATAGCGAGCACCTGGCGTGTCACATTCATGAATATTCTATAGAGAGGGACATGCAATGGAGCACTATTAAGGCAGGAGATACACAGAAAGCTATTTGCGTTCAAAGGTAATTGTGCCTAATGTTCTCCATCGCTTGTGGTCTCCCAGCTCCCGTGGAAGTCTCTGACCAGCATCATCGAGTACTACTACATGTGGAAGACCACAGACAGATATGTACAACAGGTAAGGTTCACTATAGGCTCTGCGGTGCAGCCTTGCTGAAGAAGGATTTTTGCCACAAAGATTTTGCTGATTCTTTCGTCTCTGTCTTCACCTTTCTGTCTTTTTCTCTCTCTTATTCTCCCTCTCTCTCCCTCTCCCCCTCTCTCTTTCTCTGTTCTACAGAAACGGCTGAAAGCAGCAGAGGCGGAGAGCAAACTCAAGCAGGTTTACATCCCAACATAGTGAGTGTGTCTAGCCGAATCTGCTGCTCCACCACTACCCTGTGAGACATTATTATATCGCCTTAATTAAAATTCTCTTCTCTCTCCACGCTGCCTGTCCTGTGCTGCAGTAATAAGCCCAACCCCAACCAGATCTCGCTGAGCAACGGCAAAATGGCCACCGTTAACGGGGCTGCGGCACCAGGAGGCTTCCCAGCGTCTGGGGGCGGCCGCGCCTGCGAGAGCTGCTTTGGTGAGGAACCCCTCATGTACACACACACACACACACACATACAACTTTAGTGTAGAGTCTAGACAATATGTAGCCTGGTAAACCAGGCCATCATACTTCAATTTGTTCAGAGGGCCTGGCAGTGCTTTCATGACCTTTCTGTATTGAGCAGAATTTTGCACAGCCAATCATCGAACAGAGGGAGCGTTTGTGAGCGATGATATTGACTTTATGTGCTACAATTGAATTGTAGTGCGTAGGCAGGCTAATTGCATACGTGATGACCAGACGTTAGTGATTGGGTAAAGGCAGCAGCCTGGTAAACCAGCCCCTCGTACTTCATTTGATTTTGTACAGAGGGTCTGGAGCAGAGGTTGTGAAAAAATGATTTCTTCCTAGAGGTGTCTACGTCTGGTTGTCACGTATGCAATTAGCCTACCTACACCTTACAATTCAAATGTAGCACCCAAAGTCAATGTCATGGCTCATGAACACATGCTGTGTTCGCTAATTGGCTAGGAGTTGCTCCAAGGTCCTCTTACATGAATTTCAATGGCCTTTGCTCCAGACCCTCTGTATAAAATGAAATGAAGTATGAGGGACGGGTTTACCAGGCTATTAGGGCAGCGCCACTTGTTTTAAACTTCAGCAGAGTCCACACCTCCAGGAACAAATCTTTTCTGAATACACCACTGCCAGACCCTCTGTACAAAATGAAATAAAGTACGAGGGGTTGGTTTACCAGGCTAGAGAATATGGACCTCTGCCCACTTTGTAGCATAGTATAAAACCCCTCACACACACAGAAATTGAGAGTAATGCTACAGAAGGCTTTCATTTAAAAGCAACACATGCACATGTAGCTATTATTTCATTTGTGTTGCTGACATCATTTCCTTTCCCTCCTCAGCCATCCAGTCCCCACAATGGTACTCATGGGGTCCCCCCAACATGCAGTGTCGCCTGTGCGTCTCCTGCTGGATGTACTGGAAGAAGTACGGAGGCCTGAAGATGCCAAGCAGAGCAGAGGGTGCAGAGGAGAGAACGCCTCCCAGCCCCACATCTACCGTAAGAGACCTCAATCAAACACACAGACACATAAAAGACAAAAGTGAGAAGTCAAAGCTTATATTCCTTCAGCTGCCTTAGTCGTATACTAATGGAGCAGTTTAGCAAGCACACTTACCAAACGTACAGTAATGTGCAAAAGCTTTAGGCAGGTGTGAAAAAAATGCTGTCAACTAGGAATGCCTTCAAAAATGGAAGTGTTAATCGTTTATGTTCATCAATTAACAAACTGCAGCGACAGAACAGTAGAGAAACCTAAATCAAATCAATATTTGGTGTGACCACCCTTTGCCTTCAAAAGAGCATCAATTGTTTTAGGTATACTTGCATAGAGTTTTTGAAGGAACTCGGCTGGTAGCTTGCGCCAAACATCTTGAAGAACTAACCACAGATCCTCCGTGGATGTAGGCTTCCTGATATATACAACCAATTTGGTGTGATTGGTTGATCATACACCTGACTATAATCCTGCAAAATCCCTGACTTTGTGCCTGCCTAAAACTTGTCAAAAAACAACTTATCAATCAAGTCCTTTCAGCCTAATGGGTCTTTTAACATTAAACATGTGGAAAGCAGTGCCTTCAAACAGCATCAATTCATACAAAAGGGGTACATTCAGTATCTATGGGTCACACCACATATTTGTTCTAGCCATCCATAAACCTACAGTATGTCACAAAAGTGAGTACACCCTTCACATTTTAGCAAAAAAATGCTATATCTTTTTAAGGGACAATACTACACAAATGAAACTTCGATCAGGTTGTGTACCAGTATTAATTTGCTGTCCTCTAAAAACAACTTTACACACAGGCATTTTTGTATATCTTCATGGTCGTCCTTCCAGAGGAAAGCCTCTTTTAAAACTTGATCACAAAAAAAGACGGAAAACTGTTGAAGACATGCAGTCCAACAGCATGAAACCATATCGTGTGGTCTGACGAGATTTAAACAAACTTTTTTGGCTTAAATGATGTCAGTCATGTGTGGCAGCGGCCTATTCAACAGTACCATTATAATTGTGCCTTGCCTACAATCAAGCCTAGTAGTGGTAGCATCATGGTTTGGGGCTGCTTCAATGCTGCCAGCACTGGACAACTGCAGTTCATTGACGGAATCATGGATTGCAGCATGTGCTGTGGCATTCTGAAGCAGAACATGATGCCCCCCCCTTCAGAAACTTGGTACACACAACAGTTTTTTTCATCATGGTAACAACCCCTAACACGCCTCTAAGATGACCACTGCCTTCCTGAAGAAGTTGAAAGTGAAGGTAATGGAGTGGCCAAGTATGTCTCCAGACCTGAACCTTATTGAGTACCCGTGGGGCATCCTTAAACAGGAGATGAAGTTGCACACTGACTACTGAAAAACATATTGAAGTTTCATTTGTGTAGTATTGTCCCTTGAAAAGATATGGTCCATTTTTTGCTGAAATGTGAAGGGTGTACTCACTTTTGTGACATACTGTATCTGGCTGTAAGTAGAATGGCTCCAGCCAGGTTGGCGAGCTAATTAATGACATAATGAGTCATGTCCCCAGGTTCAGCCAATCCATAGCAGGACTTTTAAGGTCTGTTCACACCAAGAACTATAACGATAACGACAACTATAATTACAACAACATGGGCATCCACACTAAAGAATGTTATTTTAACGGCAACATTCTAGTCGTAACTTAAACATCTAATAGAATATGATCTTATGTAAATTCTAATTAATTCTGATTGGCTAACAGTGCTTTTATAGTTCATAAAATCGCTCTGAAAGTGATCCCATTGATATCATTCAGCCTGTCCTTGTCATTATAGTTGATATGTGAACGGCACCATTCACTAAAGTTAAAACGATTTTTACAAAGTTATAGTTATAATTGTCTTTATAGTTACCGTTCTAGGTGTGAACGGCCCTTAACTCTTTGTGGCCTAGTTGCCCACCTCTGCAGTTTTGTTCCAGGAGATTGTAAGCAATTAACCCTGTATCATCTACTGGTCTCACTTTACCCTCACCCCCCCTTTCTCCTCTCTCTTCCCCTCTCTACTCCTTTCTCTCTGTCCTCCCAGGAACCACGTTCTCGCGGTCATGGCCTGCGCCAGTCGGGCCACATGGGGCCCGTGCGGAACAGTGGCAGCCCCAAGTCCTCCATGAAGACCAAACAGGCCTTCCTGCTGCAAGCCACGCGCCTCACCAAGCTGGCACGTCACATGTGCCGTGACCTCATCAGGCTGCGCCGTGCCGCGCGCCGCCCCTTTGTGCCCATTAACTGTGGGGCCATTAAGGCGGAGTGTAAGAGCTCTTTAAATTCCTAACTTCAGTCCTCACAAACACACACATACACACACACACACACACACACGCAGACACACTCATGCACGGCCACCACATTGCGCTGCCATTCCTCCCCCATCCCCTCTGTCTCTCTCTTGCTCTTTTTATTATTATTATTGTTATTATATTATTTCATTTTTTGTATTCTTTCCCCACTCCCTCCGTTTCCAATAAAGACTGCCTGTCCTCCATCACAGAAACGTTTCATCATCTTTTGTTCCGTTCTGTTCAGCTTGCTTTATTATTATTATTTTTTTGTTTTTGTTTACATTTCTTTGTCCCTCAGTTCATTTGTCATAAATGTCTTACTGTAAATATGACAAGACAGTGCACTTACAATGGTTAAACACAAGCACATCCTTTTTAGACAACAGAGCAAAGGAAAGTGCACATGCAGACATTGACTACAGAATGCACCAGAACACCACATCTGAATATATCATTAGTGTGAACGTTACACATACAAACCCCTAATCAAGATTGATGAATGTATTTTGCCTTTAAAAGCTGCACATCATTATCAGTTTATTATAAGATGCTGTTTTTTTGTTTTTGTTTTTAAAAAAAAAGAGGTTTTGTTTTTGGACTGTCAGCTCCCCAATATCCGAGGCAGATAGTAACTCATGATTGCAGATATGGCATGTAGCCCCTACGCTGTATCTGCAGCTGCAGCAAAGAGTGTGTATGTGTGTTGTTAGAGTGTATGTGATGAAGATATTGCTGGCAATCACGTAGCCCTTAGTGCACAGAGGGTGACTTGGTGGTTCGCTCCCTTTTGCACAAGTATGAAATAGTGGGGACAGTACTTCAGTGCAGTTGGAAATGCACCAAAGCACTGGTCAGTGTGGGCACTGTGTTGGTAAAGTGGTGCTGTGGTCCCAGTGAAGTGTAGGCCTGAGGGGAAAAAGAGGTAGCTCAGGTGTGATGAGGTTTGGTTTTCTTAGATGTGTGAGATTAACTTTCTGTCCACGAAGGACTTAGTAATAATCCCACTGGCCTTTAAGGCATCAGCTTTTAATAAGCTCGCGGTAGGTGAGCGATCGCGTGAGGTCAGTGATTTCTGCAATCAGCTGGGGGCTGCCTCTGTTTTGCAGCTTCTTAAGTGTCTATGATACCCTGATCTTCTCAAGCATCCATGTGATCAGCCAAAGGAATATCATCAGATCAGTTGCCAACAGCAGCATTTGAGAATCCAGTGAACAGTCCCTAGTTTTCAGTGTTTCTCTTGCAATCCACAGATTGATCAGATGGGGAATCAATCAGCGTAGATTGATAACAGTCAAAAGATCCTGTAGGTCTTTACCTGTTAGCCAAAGGAACATTTACTAGGTTCAGGTTGTGAGGTGCTATGTCAGAAAGACAAGTTTGCTCACAGTGTCAGGGTATGGGAAAGAAAACGGTCCCATCCTAAACACACACCAACATTTACCCCACACCCATCGCATGTTCCCCTTCATCTCGTTTGTGTTGTAGCATTGCCTCCACCCCCATTGCACATTCTTTCTCTTCACCTTCCTCTGTTGTCCTTGCCTGTTTGTGCCCGTCTCACCTGTGTTTGTCTTGCGAATGCCTCAGTCTGCTCCAGGAGCCTGCTGTCTCCTCTCTCCCAGCACAGAAACCCGGTGGCATGCTATCTGGTCGTGTCCTCTTGTTTCTTCTCTTTTTTGGCCACCTCTTAGTTTGACTTTACTTTTGTGTGCATGTGTGTGCCCCATGAGAAGGAATGACAGAGAAGGTTTTCTGAGCAACACCAAAAAAGAACAAAAGCAAAACAATTCCCAATAAATAAAACCATGGCTGAAAGCATCCTCTGCGCGTCCTTGTAGTGTTCATGTGTCCTGTGTGTCCATCAGTTCTCCACCACCACACTAGTGTGTATCTCAAACAGGAGATCAGCATGGCCTCCTCTCACCATCCCCATCCCCACGCCATCTACACTCTCCTTAGTTGCAGTCAACATTAGTGTGTGTACGTGTGTGGTTGTATATGACTGTGCGTGTGTGTGCGTGTGTACATGTGAATTCTTAGTAGTGGGGGATTCCCCTGCAATCTACTCGCCCAAAGCATGACCGGAGCTTCACGGCTGTTGGTTTCTGTGGCCTGCACCGCTGTGCCGGAGCCTGCCTTGTCACACAAAGCTCCCAGTGCTTCTTCACCCCTCAAGTTCCTAGCTAATGAACAGCACTATAACAGGGCTGAGCTAGCCTGGTAAACCAGCCCCTCGTAGTTCATTTCATTTTGTACAGAGGGTTTGGCCGTGCTGCCTTTGACATTGCTGTATTAGGTACCTGTCAATCCTAGCCAATCAGCTAACAGAGGGAGTGTTCGTGAGTGATGACGTTGACTTTGTGTTACCTTTAAATTGTAGTGTGTAGGCAGGCTAATTGCATACATGACGACCAGACGTTAGCGATTGGGTAAAGCCAGAGCCACTTGTTTTAAACTTAAGCAGAGTCCACACCTCCAGCAACATCATTTCTAAATACAGCATTGCCAGACCCTCTGTACAAAATGAAATGAAGTACAAGGGGCTGGTTTACCAGGCTAGGGCTGACCCTGGACAGATGATTTCTGCTGCATCTCTCCAAGCACTTTCTGCCACTGTTATTGTTTTCTCTGGTATTGTTTTCTGTAAAGAGCTACTCAGCATCTTTTCCACCAAAAGACACTGCTATTGAATCTCACTTGTTTTAAGACTTGCTGTCTCTGCAAGCATCTGCTTCTAAGGCACACACACTAGCTTTCGCATACGACTCCAATAGTCTGCATAATTCATTCTTTTACATCAAGCCGTCTCTTAATTCCACATCAGAAAACTGGTGACACACCAGCTCTCTGACAGTAGTTGTTTGAAACACAAACACAGTGACATGTACAGTATGATTTAAGGACTGTTCTGACTGCTGAAGGTAAAAACATGTCTGCAGTATATCAGCAATGTACTAGACTGATAGATTACGCTGGCTGTCCAAAACAAGCACACCCAGACCATCCTAAATCACTTAACATCCAAATCATCCTAATTTATTTACCTGAGAGCTGACATCTTGAATAAATTTCCTCAGCGGAGGAAACACAACCCTGTCATGCATACTCACTTTTCCAAATCACTGGAAAACACATCCTGTCAGGAGGAGGTGCTCTCTGGGGGAAGCTGGGTGTTGTGTGGTGCCACCGTGTGATGCTTCATAAAATGTTAATGTTTTCAGTCAGCCTGACGGAGTAAGTTGACTGAGCGAGTTGATCATGGTGGAGGAGGTTTTTTTTTTTTTTTTTTTTAAACTGTGAGCATGCAGATTCTCTAAGCATCAGTCGGGGCAAACTCACCAGCCATCAATAAGCACAGGCGGCAGTCATGTGAGCCCCTTCATCAAGCTGGCTGGTTAAAAAGGCGGAGGAAGAGAGGGGAAAGGGGAAGTTACTGACTGTGGCCCGTTCTGATGTGTAGACATGATCAGAGTGTCGGAGGGCACGGGAGGGAGGCCGGTGCGAGTGAGGCCCACGCCCAGAAGCACCCTGACCAGTGTGCTGCAGTTCCTAGGTGAGTCTGCTTAACTTTCCTGCATAATGTAAACACAGACTTACCATCACCCTCACCCCCACCCCACAGACTTAACAATGACTTGATTAATGCGGACACAATGTGTGTGTGTGTTTGTCTGGTTGCTGCATTAGAGTCTCGCCCTGTGCCCCACGGACTGAGGCCCCCACGCACCCCCAGCCTGCAGGTGCAACCTCCCCGACGCCTGCTCTCCTCTCTGCCCAGCCACGGGCCGCTCGGCATGCTGGGAAAACGCAGCTACCAGCACCACAGCCGGGCAGAGGCAGACAGGAGAGGTGCCACCGGAGTGCAAGGTAACCTGCTATCTTCTTCATTCCCCCCTTCAATACCACACTTGCATGTTCAGTTGCACTTGACTTATGTATATGTACGTCCAATCTTTTGCTTCTGCTCCAACAGATACCCCAGGACACATTGTTGGACCTGTTCTGGTAAGACTAACTGTACATACACATTGAAATGAATAGTTTGTGCAGTAGTAATAGTAGAATGTGATATGTGATCACAGTAGTAAAAGAATGTAAATCCACACCCAAATGGATAGCACATAGTAAAGGTTTATAATATAAATCAAATAAATAATCATTCACTCACCCTCCTTACTTTTCACCTGATCACCCCCCATCTCCCTTCCTCCACTGTATGTCTGTCTTTCTCTCTCTCTCTCTCTCTCTCTCTCTCTGTCTATGTCTCCCTTCTTTCTCTCTTTGTCTGTGTCTACCCTGTTTCTCTCTTTCCCTCTGTGTCTCTCAGCATAATGGGAAAAGCAGCAGTGGATCAAACATGCGTGCCAGCAGCATGATGCTGCGTAAGCGCCGGCCCAACTGGATCGACGCCCCTGACGACAGCTTCTTCCTTGTTTCCCGGGAGACAAGGTAGGTTTACTGGGTCTTTATTCTACCTGTCACACTCCCTTATTACCACTGAATTATAACAAACATACACCTGACTCTGCAGTAATGTGTCAGTCCCTGCTTTAAAAAAGCTCAACAATGCCAGGCTTATTAAATATGAACTAGTTGGTGGAAAACCTAACTGAGGCTTTGGGCTGACACACATGGCCCCCTCAGTTGCAGCTCAATATATCATGAATTCTGACTGTCAATCCAATCATGAATGCTTCAATCTAATTTCACAGACAGATCAAGAGAGAAACAGCTGACGGAGAAAAGTTCATACATTTTGGTTAGCATTATTCAATATATCTACCCTTACTGTAGTTGTACTGACAAGGTGTAGAATTTCTGTAATATTAATGCCTTTTATAGCAGCACACTACTGATAGCCCACCTGCCCAAGTTTTATAATGCGAATAAATTTAAAGTTGCTGTTGGTTCAAGGAGGTCCAAGTCAGTATTTCTTCAGCACTCCATTGTTAGCAAAATTGGCCATCTTTCTCTGTGTGATGAATGCTCCACAGGTAAACTAAGGGTAGACAAAGTCAAAAGCGCATATGTGCATGCACACTCACACAAACGCACACACACAAACGCACACACACACGCACACACACACACACACACACACACACACACACACACACACACACACACATACACACAGACATACATACATACATACATACATACATACATACATACATACATACATACATACATACATACATACATACATACACACAGATATTCTATTACACAAATCATGCCACAATGCAACAATTTATGAACAATTGTTTTTATGAAATAATATTTCTACACAACATTCTTGTTTTTTCATTGTGAGAAGTATTTTCCTGTAATGTGCACAGGGCATACTGTGTAGCAGGCCATTGCACAACCTTTTAACCATTATAGTCCTGGTATTTTATTGCAAAAACCTACTTTGGATTCTTTTGGAATCCCAGTTATACAGTATAAATGAGGCTTTCACTACATTGTAACCTGAAAATGTCCAGTTACAGGGACCTGGTTACAGACCATACTCCACATTTAGTGAGTTATGCCAAAGCAGCATAATAGACTGCTCTTTGTTATTTTTTATATTTTTTTTGCTGCAGCAAGTGGGTCCCTCACAGGTCCCCTCTGCCTCCCCCGTGCCCCACTGCATCATGGGTCACGTGTAATTGTGACTACCTGTGAATGACTGGCTGCTTGTTTCATTTCAGTGCTGCAGCCGTTAGACACCTGCTAATGGTAAGTCCACGCTACACACACACAAACACACACTAACACACATACTAATACACACAAACCTAGCTTACCTGTGGAGACCCGTCATCACACCAGAGAGTAATATTACCTGAAGCCAAGCATCGATTCAAGTCCTTCATGAGTTGGGGAGCTGTCATAATCAGATTAAAATGGATTGAGCGCTTGTCACCAGACATTGCTTCTCATCACCTCCTGAGATATTCTTCCTCTGAGCAATAGCGTGATCAACCAACAGTGGATCAGTTCTTTGCTGCTGCCTGGGCAGGCTTTAGCAGAGAGGGAACAGTAATGCAAGATTGAAAAAATGCACCTTTTAAAATGATGACAGTGCAGACAGAGAGAGCTTATCATACAGGCGCTATTCCAGCCCAAAAATTCTTCAAAGAACTCAAAAGAAACATTCGTAGGTGTAGATCAAAGCCCCTTTTTGTTAAAAAAAAAAAAAACACGACGATGACTTTGTGTTTGTTCAAATGTAACTGTAAGTAACCAACTAAGTTTAATGTAATTGATCAGTTAGATGTTATTGATTTCAGAAGTACTTTAAGTCATTTTATGCCACTTTCAATTTCCACCTAAATTGAAGCCAAATTTCCACACAGACACATTTAGAAGGCCTCTGAGCCCCAGTCAGAGTTGGGCTCTCACACACAGGCCAGTAATGGGGAGTCCTAGCAGGAACCTCAAACACACACACACACACACACACACACACGCACACACACACACACACACACACATACACACACACACACACACACACACACACACACACACACACACAGAGAGAAACTATTAGTTGAGCATCAGAGTGAGTCATGGCCTTGGCTGTGCCTTGCGGTTATGGTTGGTTGTGGGAGGGGGCTAGGCGCGGGGACATGGCGCGCAGAGAGAGACAGATGAGTTCACACCAGGCCGCCACGGCTTCATTTAACACCAGCTGTTTAATAACAGTCAGACATCTTTAAATTTCAATGATACACATGTTTTACGCATGCCTGTGTGCACTGTAGCCTACTTTCCTCGTTGATTTTGGAGAACACCAAAACTGCTTGCTTGGGCAACGTGTGTATGGGTATTTCATGTTTGTATGAGCCACGGTCCATTTTCTCCTTTCAGTTGTTGCAAAAAAGCCCATTCTTAAGATGTATGTCTTAAATGCTAAGGAAATGATTAGATCCCTGGTAAATGATTGTGTGGGAGGGAAGCTCGGGCAGGCGTTTCATCCATCACGAGTCTACTGAGATTAGCTCCAAACCTGCTGAGGCAGCCAGGGCTGCTCTGGCCGGTGCTCACGGGCTTCCATGATTGATGTGTTATTGTGCTTGTACACAAGCAGAATCATCTAGAATATTCAGCACCACTGACAAATGTACAAATCTTCATGGGTGCCACATTTTGTTTTCTTCCAACAACCACCCCCACCCCTTTTACCATCCTGTCTGTCACGTGTGACTGGTGATGTGACAACTTGATGGATTCTTGTGTGTTAATTATCTGAGATCTGAATAGGATGGGTGATTAAAAAGTCAGTCAATGCACAATGCCTCTTGCACACCCACCATCCATCTCTCTCTCTCTCTCTCTCTCTCTCTCTCTCTCTCTCTCTCTCTCTCTCTCTCTCTCTCTCTCTCCCTCTCTCTTTCTCTCTGTCTTTCACACACACACACAATCATGAATCACTTAAATGGTCCATTTGAAGCCCAACTCGTGACTTTCTCATTTGTTAGTCTTGCATTTTGCATGAGTTTAAGATGTAGAGACACAGTCCATCTCTCAGATTATTACCACATTCCAGAGTTTATGTGACATCTTATTTCATCAGCTCTGTGGGTGCAGAGATTGCCTTTATGCTCCCAGAAACCTCCAACATTTAAATGGAAACATTAATCAAATAAAAATATACAGCACATTTCTGCTCTGGTGATGTTTTCTATAAAACATGGCATAGTATGTAATTCAATACATAATCTCAGAATATTAAGCACACAACATGTGACAGTGCGAGTGCACACACACACACAAACACACGCACACACACCCACACACACAAACACACTGTCTACTTATTCCCAAAAGTTCAAACTAATTTTTCAAAGATTGAATCAGTTTTTTTATTCACAGTTTAGTCTGGCATTAGCTCAGTGGGTTTAACCCTATGGACCCGACACATGCTATGTGCGTGAGAATTTACACCATTCTTCTCTGTTGAATTATTCTGGAATGTTACATTGTAGCTTGTGCTCAAATATCGGTGAGATATGATTTTTTTTTTAATTAGCCAAAATCTGACATATTAGAGCTCTGCGTAGGCATTATTCGCGAAACTTATCGCACAGACATGACACACATATCAGAAGAAAGAACAGAATCTCAGCTTTCCAAGCACACCAAGCACATACTTCTGCATTGAATTTATCACATTAAAACAAGGGATCAAATGTTTGCCAAGTAATGATTTGACAAATTTCTACTTCACCCATTTTACACTCACAGTTATCAGTCAATGCATAATGTGAAGAATAGCGGAACTTAACAATTCATACCAACCAGTTTCATACAGTTTTGAAATCACAGCAAATGTTTGCACAATATCCATTATAATCCTGATACAACATCATTCATTACATGGAAAAAGGCCCTTATTTCCATCAGGCACAGACTACATATTTATCAACATTGATAAGCCACTGAATATCCCACCATCATGGTTCTTATATTGCCTGATTCTAGACAATCTCCTCTACTCAAATGTGAAAAGATATCCCTACTGACAGCATCCTATAGACAGGTACTTTCAAGAATACAAGATTTTTTTATACGCGATATCATGTTTTATTGGTTTATCGATAAAAAGTCTAGGCTAGATCTGGATAGCCTAGACTGTCCTGAAAAAAAACAAGATGTAGCATGTATGTATGGCCCTTAAAATGACCAAGATATGAGCTTAAAAGTAAAGGCAGTAAAAATACCCTGAAAATAGCCTAGGGCCCATAGGGTTATTAGGTTTTACATTGAGTAAGGTTTCATGGAATTGAATTTGTACAAAGTGAAAAGAATATTCTCCTGGGAAGTGCTTTGGCATGTGCAGTTTTAATCTCAGACATATCCCTCAGTGTCCATCCGCTTTGTCATACATGGAGTGATACAAAGGCAAATAATGGACCAGGTTGTAAAATGTTGACAGGGAGCTGAAACATAATACTTTTTCTTGGGATCACTATTTGGAGTTTGGAGAAGACATGTTGGCATTGCAATGTCGGAATGCCAAACAAAAGAAGCATTTACAAAAAAGTTTTTTAATCAATGTCAATCTCTTCCATTCGCCATGCAATTGTTGGCTTTCAATCCCGAGCATTACGTTGATGTAATGCACTTTGCCAAGGGTAATGCTCTCTGTCAAACATAATTTTTATATGTGGCAATGTCTGTTGGTCAAAGGGACAGGTGCTGGCTTATAATTGTTGCAATGATGTTACTTTTCAACAAATGGTCTCACAAAATTCAAGAGCCTATTTGGCTATTTGACAATGTGCTGATAAAATGTATTATTTGGCCAGTCAAGTAACTGTTCAAATGGGTACATTTAGATACAATTTTCTCCTACTGTGAAAAAGCAGTGCCACAGTGGCAAGTTTCACTGTTTCCAATTAAAGTCTAGCACATTGCACACACTCCCCTGATTTAGGCATTCATGTAGATGTAAAGTTGTACGTCAGGTCTAATTTGCTGTAAATCTAAAACTAAAGCAACATTACAGCAAATAAACAGAAGGACTGATAAAAGCTCTTTTTGCCATTTTGTAAACCTCAACCTTCATAATGTAACATGTTCTAATGCTGAAATATTTATACATCTAAGTTTCCCGCAACTTCTCATACTTGACATCTCAATGTTTCCCAGGGTGTATTTTGATACTGATTTTAAATATGTAATTTCAAGATGATCAGCGATGTCTCTTACTTTTCATTGTAGGAAAGCTCGGAGGCTGCTCACTCGCTCTCAACTCAGAAAAGCCTGTAGGCAGCCATGTGAGCAGATCCACCTGCGCAGGGTCTCCCAGGGGCCTCCTCAGGGGCCGGTGGTAGCCCCCCCACATCCCAGCTTGAGGATGCGAGGCCCCATCGTCATCCACGACTGATCTGTCCGCTGCTCTGTCTGCCATCCTCCGCGTCCGGCCCGTTTTGCCAACTGCCAGCTGTGCTGCCTGGCCCTTCTCATCCTCCCTTATCAACAATTCCCCCCACCAAACAAACACACACACACACACACACACACACACACACACACACACACACACACACACACACACACACACTCACTCACACACACACACACACACACACACACACACACACACACACACACCTTTAACTGCTGCACCCTCCTTACACACAGACAAACACATGCATACATATACATGCACAGTCGTACGCACCTGCACATAGACGCTCACATACACATAGACACAAAACAATGTAAAATCCATGACTGCCTACTTTTAGTACAGGCATCTGATAGCCTGCTCACTGTACAGAGTCTGTTTTAATGCATTTAATAATGCAGTCTTTTTTAAAACAGCTGACCTCATTCATTGCTGATATGATATCTACCTTCTAACTTATAACTGTCCCAGTCTGCTCCTGATATGACCAGCTGTGTTTCTGTCTATTTCTGGTGTGGGCAAGGAGGTAACAGCTTTAAAATTACATGTAAAATAAGGTGGTAGGATGATATGGTTGTGCAAGAACCATGTACAGGATCCCCCTCCCAAAAAAAAAGAAAAAAAGCTTACCTCTGAAAAAAGAACCTCTGGGAGGATTGATGTGCTGTTTTTATAAAGTAATTAACTTTGAAGGGATCTCATTCTTTTCCATCTATTGTCTGTAAATGCAAAACATGGCAGTACCTACTTATGTGCTTTTTTATTTTACGAAAAAAAAAACTTTTCAGCCATCAAAATTATGTGTGCACAGCATGTTGACTATAGCGAACCAATGTTTGTTTGACTTTCTTTCACACTCCGCATCAGCATTTGATCATGTTCTCCAGCCATGGAATGGCTAGCTAGCTAGCAGGCTGCTAATCCAGCTCCTCTGCATCCCCAGTCACTGGTTGCTTTAAGCCTTTTTGGTAAGACTTTCTATGAAGCTTGTATTCATAAAGGGTTATAATGCCTTCATAAAGCAGTATTCACATGTATTGACACACACTCTTGACAATCATGAGTATGTATAAATAGTTATGAATACTATACATACTTTATGAATGTGTTATAAGCCTGTATGAATGTGTTTATGGAGCTTCATGAAAAGTGTTAACACTTTTTTGATAACCTTATTATAAAGGTAAGGGACTGTATGAGGACACTAGGAGGGTATTTCAAATACTTGGTTTACTGACTGAACCAGATAAGTTAACTCTAAGTAAAGCTCCTAGTAGCAGAGACCTATGTCTTTGTTTTACTAAGAGCATAATAAAGCAACCACTCCACTAGGAGATTTACCACTTGCTCTGAGCTAAGTGACTAAACCTGCTTTTTGGAAAATCCCCCACATTATGACTTAATTGAATGAGTGAAAAGAGCAACTACTCCCCCATGCTATCTTACAGACTCTATGCTCTTTGTTCTTCAGAAATGTAAAAAGAAAAAAACACACACACAGGCACACAAGGTTGGGACTTCTGGTGACTATGTGCTTGTCCTGAGAGTGATCGCTCTGGATCTTCATCTGCATGTGACAGTTGTAATAATAAACTACTTTCCATTTCTAATTTGTCATGTTTTTGTTGGTTTCTCTTGTATGTCATTAGTGTTTGATGAAACATGCTAAATAAAAAAATCAAACCAAAACATTTTTTTTTTATTTTTAATCCGTTATGTGTTTGTTGGGATAGTCTAGCTAGCTAGCTAGCTAGCTAGATAGATCGATCGATCAATCAATAGATAGACAGATAGATGTACTTTATTGATCCCAAGCTGGCAAATTAAAGCGTAGCAGCAGCATGACATGCAGGCCCACACAATAACAACACAATGGAGAAAAGAGCACAACCCAGACATAATAATGCAACATACAATATAAAATGCAATCAAAAATGTATAAAAAAAAATATATATGTAAGCAGTACTTATTGTGGTGCCCTATAGAAAACAAGTTTCCCTACTGCTTGAAGAATGCTTTTGCAGGCCACTGTTTGTTAATGTGGCAGGTGAAGTGAGTAATCATAAGGTGTGATGCAGTGCCAGAGTTAGGCTCTGTGGTTTGGTGTGAAAGAGTGCCGTTAATGTATGGTCTCCCACCTGTCTGCTAAGAATGACTGGACTTGAAATGACTTCAGAGATTTCCTTCTAGCAATGAAAAGCGCCTGAACAAAGAACCATGGGACAGGTTGTGAAATAACAGAAAAAGAAGAATAACAAGACTAGTTTTAATTAAAATTCCTAAATGTAGAAAAGACTCAAAGGAAATATCCAGGTGTATCCAGAATACCACTGAGTCCATAGCTAGAAGGTGAAAGCTATCACACCATTCAGTTTCTTTGTAAAAAAAAAGAAAAGAATTAGCAAGTGTTAACTAGTAAAGGGATGCCACCAGTCCCGCTGTCAGTCTGAAAAATCTACAAAAGTTAAGAGACAGAATGGTGTGCAGGTTTAGAAGTCTACAGGGTAGACAAAAAAAAAAAAACAGGACCACTTTTTAAATAATAATAATAATAATAATAATACATATGTTTTATATAGCGCTTTTTTATGACACTCAAAGACGCTTTACAAAGGACAGTACAGAACACACAGTATTGGGACATACAGTACATAAGGACAGTACAGATGCACAATAATGGGACATACGTTACATACAGTACATAGAAACAGTGAAAACAGTGAAAACACGCAGTATTGGAGAAATTAACAGAGGTAAGGAGAGACATCAGGACAGGGAGGATACAAAGGGGAACAGCAGATTAGGGCGAAGGAAACTGGTGATGTTGGTGGTACTGGGAAAGAAGACTCAGGTGTAATAAGTGGCTTGAAAGAGGTGGGTCTTGAGGTTCAGTTTGAAAGATGGTAGTGAAATGACAATATCTCCTCAATCACTGACATGACCACAATTTATTATTATTATTATTATTATTATTATTATTATTATTATTATTATTATTATTATTATTATTATTATTATTATTATTAATAATAATAATAATTTTAATAATTAACAACAACAACAGCAATAATAATAGTAATAATAATAATAATAATAATAATAATAATAATAAACTTTACTTGTATAGCACAATGTATACAAGATGCAGCTCAAAGTGCTTTACAGTTTGGCAAGAAAAACACAAAACAACATTTCTTGCAGTCCAGTGGCACCGGAGGGGATGAACACAATAACACAATGATGAATGGCACAATGCCCCATTTATTAATGCAAATGAAAGCTCACTTAATTCTCTTTCCAGTGATATCATGATTAATAAGCACGAAAGCAAAGGGTGACTACTACAGCCATTCGAATAAAATTATCGCTGAAAAAAGGTTGCCACATGCTTTTTCATATTTGCATTTTAATTCAGCTAGTTTTATAAAAACGATAAGTTCAGATCTTGCTTTTAACTCATTTTTAATGGTGGTGTGTTCAGTATGTCAATATCTTCATCAAAAAGCAAAGGGAGCTGACTAGTTAAATCATTTTCCTGGCACACAAGGCAAATGCAGCCCTATTGTGAACCTGGTCAAGTTTGGCAAGGTGAAGTTTGCCACTAAGGTGCAGGTTAATAATCCTCACATTGTCTAGGAAACTGTAAACGTGCTTTTTCTTTAGCAGTGAAGTGTTACGGGTTGTGCACATTCTGAATAACACCTGGCTCTTGAGCTACAAGCTCGACTATATGACTCTGTGAGTAGAAAACTCACCAAAAGCTTCCATGAGTGTCCAGTTCATGCTGGAATGGTAAGCATCCCACATGCAGATAATGGGCCCAGTAGTGCTTACTGGAGAGGTCAGAGGTGTCTGTGGGTGTAGCTATGATTGTAGTGTCTGTAGGTGTAATAGTTATGGTGGTAGTATCTATGTTGTAGTAGCCATGGTTGTAGTGTCTACGGTGTCTATGATTGTACTGTCTGTGGGTGTAATTGTTATGGTTGTAGTAGTTATGGGTGTAGTATGGCTGTAGTGTGTGTGAGTGTAGGTGCGTATGGTAGATCAGACATATGGACCAAGACAGTGCAGAGGCAAATTGAAAGACAACTGTTGAAGCCACCCCTTGGATTCCACCTGGCCTATCCATCATGGCCAGACCACGCAATTTGATGTGGGCTGGCTTGTCAGGATAGTTGTACATTCATTTCTTCTGACAACTCCATGTGTGCTGTCAATACGATTTTTGTTGTTTTGTGTGCTGAATAATGTGTGTTTTTCCCACTTTTTAGACAGTTGCAATCTCAACATGACTACCTGTTTTGGTCATGTTAAGTAGATAGGTTGCTAGTGATGATGTCTGCAGTAGCTTTGGGTGTAGTAGCTATGGTTGTAGCATCTGTGGGTGTAGTGTATCAGTGCAGAGTTGTATTAACACACACATGCATGCAGAGTTTTTATTTGGATTTTCCCAACAGGTTGGGACATTTGTATGGAGTTTGAAGGTTCAGTTTGGCTTAATGCAGCATAAGAACACCTTGGACAAGGCAGAGTATTTCTTGGGCTTTGCTGAAGAACCATCCTTAGCAGAGGGAGAGGCTGAGGTGCCCTCAGATCGGTCTGCCAACAAAGGGCAAATTTCACAAATCATTATTATTATTGCAATTATTTATTTGTTTTATGGCTGATGGTAAATGCTCAAGTCCATCCAAGCCTGAATGCACTAGAAGAAGATAAAGGAAACTCACTTGTGTCTTCATTCTCTTGTGCAGGGCCCACTTTTGCTTTGCCAAATAAATGTCTCTGTACAACAAAAAATAAAATGTACAAATACATGTTAGTGAAAACGTGCATTCTATGGTAATATATAAAACATACAAAAGTTTGTGTAACCGTAAAATCGTTTGTGTCACAAATATCAGAGCTGCTGCGTGATTGTGAGGTAGGTGGTGTGCATGGTTCAGAACCTGCAAAGTGGTCATCTTGTTAGCCCCCTCTACATTATTAGCTGCAATTTGTTTTAATTGCTGTACAAAATATGGTTGAAGGAAATGCCTGAGTTCCTCTTCATAAACCATTTTCAAGGAATCATCGTTCCTCATTTCTCTTCTGTCTCATGTTTGTTTTCCTTCATGTTAAGCATAGAATCTGATGAGCTTTTACCAGCAATTAAGGAAATGACATCAGTACCTGTGTTCCTAATCGACAGAAAACTCTTGATCATTTCAGTAAGTTCTCTGGAAAGTTTCTCAGCATCATTATCAGAGCTGCTGAGTGATTGTGAGGGAGATGGTACATCAGAAGTGTCCTCTGCAGCAGCTGTCTGGGTCAGTTTCACTGTTGCTGTCACAGTGCAAAGGACATCTTTCACATGGTGGTCCTCTTGATCATCTGACTGTTTCTTCATGGGTTTGGTAACAACAGCCATAGCCTCTGCTGCGGTAGACGCCACTTCAGAGGCATTCCTGTTCTCCGGAGTGAAAGCTGACCTTTCCCGAGCTGCTTGTGAAGCAAGGCATGCTTCAATGCTCCTTTTGACATCACGAATCATGCATTCAACTCCATGGCAGAGGCACTGCACAGCTGTTGTTCCAAAGGTTGCAAGGATGGTCCTCATTCTGTATTTTGCCTCCTTTGCAACAGCACAGATGAGCTTATGTGAGGTGGACCTCTCTAAACCCTGCATCTTATCAGCAGTCACTAAGACGAGATTTTCTAAAATACACTGCTGGACATCTTTGGCTGCAAGTTCCATTGCCTCCTCCAGTGTTTCAGGCAATATGTAGTTTGGTTGGAATTTAGGAAACCTTCAGGAACATACAAATAAAAAAACAAATAAATAATTTTTTTGCATCTATTCTGGGAAGAATATATATACTATAGTGCCGTAGCTCCGCACACGCACATTACGCACAGTGCGTAGGGCACCAAGTGCTTGGTTGGGGGGCACCACCAAAAAATCAGCCTCGTGAAAAAATCATCACAATAAGCTACGTACGATATATAAAATATGTGTAAAACGTGTTCATATTTATAAGCAATACAAAAGCCACATAGACCAATTTGCTCCAGAAAAGACGAATCTCCTTTGCGGCCATCTCTCCATTCTCTTCCTGGTGCCCCCCTCCCCTCCCAGTGGTCTGTTCGATTATGGCTCAGTCTCAATTTTGGCAGACAACTGTTTGGACATGGCCTCGAAAAGCCATCAAGAGTCGGCAGCACAAAAAAGAGGAGACAGCGAAATGAAGCTCAGGTAAGACAGTGTTTTAAATTAATAATAAAAAAATTGTAGCCCTTGCCAGGCAATAAACTTACAGTCAACAAATTTTGTAACGTTAGCTCCTAGGCTACTAGCCATGTTCAGACTGTGTTAATTACAAGTGAATCAGTCAACACAGTTAATAGTTCAGACTGTGTTAACAAATAATTAAAGTTGTAAATGACTGATGCTATCTAGCTAGTTTACGTTGTGGATATGAACATGAATTATGAATTACTGAAAGCAATTCATCATGGTCACTTGACTGTTTTAAGTTAACGTTCGGGTAAGACTAGCGCTTCCCTTCCTGAGGTTGCTAGCTATGCTATTTTTGATTAAGCTTAATTTTCTAGTGTTAATTTTTGTCACCCTGTTTTAAATTTGGTCCTTGTCTTTGTCTCGTGACGAATGCTCTATTAGTTTTTGTTATTAGGCCTATATTATAGTCATTCACAAACCATTTTTGTTAGTCAAGTAAAGGTCAGTGTAAACAAAGATTCTGCAAAGAAACGTTGAATGTAACTGTTTGGTAAAATTTTCAAGCCGTGACCGGTTATGGTAAAAATGAAGATAGATTTTATCTTTATTTCGCATGATACTGCATTTCAGGATATCTATAAAGATGTATTTTTATTCAATTAAATGATTTTCGTCTATTTACTGTATATATACAGGCTATGTTCTCGTCGGTTTTCAGGTTTATAGGCCAAGGGCGACATCTGTTGGTGAAATTAATATGAAAAGAATCAATCTTACAGTTATGTAGATTTCCCCCTTCGTATTCATATCAAATTACGTACAGAATTTTATGTTGTCCCATATGACACCTCTATAAATGTAAAATAGAGTTTTGACATGTAGGCCTACATAAACCTAATTTATATATGCATTTTTGGAACTGTGGTTAAAAACTGTATTTCAGTAGAATCCCTGAATATTTTGTCTTTTAATTCTGAATGCAGGGTCAATGCTTAAATATGTGCAAGGAGGACCTCAAGGTTAGGAGGAGGAGGATGAACCATCAACCAGCAGTTCAACCAATTCAGATAAACCATCCACCAGCAGTTCAAGCCCTGGACATCAACCATCAACCAGTGTAAACTCTGCAACAGTTCCCAGCCCTGACCAGCGTCAACCATCAACGTCCAGTTCAGGTACAGGTGCAACTCCACACACAACCACCACAACAGTGACGAGCCTTGTCACTGAGAGGCTCTATTGTATTGTTCATTTTGGGGGCATAGGGCACCCAAATGACTAGCAACGGCCCTGAATAAAGTAATGTGCCTCAATTCTAGTAAATAAAAGTGAATAAGAAATAAAGGGTCTCAGTGTCCCATGGCACCAAACTTGTCATGGTAGATAACAGTTTAAACTTACACTAATAATTTACATATGTAGAATATGACAATATTGTTTGTCACAGTCGTTAGCACAAATTCAGGAACATACTGTACATATGTACTGGATGAGGTAAGATTGGAAAGCCAAAAAAGAGTGCAATGCAGCATTATTTTTACTGGGTAATACACTTTAATAGAAATGTTTGCAGTAATAATAATAATGGCAATATATTTATTTACCCAACTACCCAATAATCAAAATTAGCCAACACGCTAATAATACCCCACCACCCCAACACCACCACCCGATTAATTCTAGTTGCTATCCATGTGAAGCACTTCCCACCCCCCACCTCCGCCCCCATTTTTAATAATAATAATAATAATAATAATAATAATAATAATTAAAAAAAAAAACATTTAAAAGTTTTCAGTAGATGTGGGCATAGGCTCTTGTTGCCTAATGGGTAACTACAGGTGTCTTGCTGGCCCAGATGTCCATCTCATGCCCCGTGTCCTGTGTAAAAAGTGTAAAATAGTTCATGCATTAACTCAACGATCAAAGCAAACGATCAAAGAAACATCACACGCATGCCATACTTTGGATTGAATACTCTCATTAGGTTGTATCTTTGACTTACCCATATTCATGTAGGCACGGAAGGTGTTGATTTCTTCATAAGGGATGAAATCAGAGGTCTCCCTGTCTGCCCATCCATTCACTATGCCAGCGGCGGGACGCCCTGGAACAATTACAAGACATCAGAAAGGCCGCTAGTTAGTGTCAGTAGTGTTAAGTTTTAGCTCTGAGCCCTAGATAGGTTGACACAATGCTGGGATTCCTAATAGGTCTTTGTTTAACCTAAGTAAGACAACTCCAACCACTACATGTGCTCTTCTAACACTTGTATTTAACTCACTGAGATCAAAGATGTTCCATTTGTCTCCAGAATGCAGTCGGTTGAGCTGGATCACGTCCTGGGCCGATTCCTCTGATCTTAGGTTAAGGCGCTTCTGACTCCAATGATAGGTTCTTGTTCCCATGACTGGTTGAACCTGAGCATTGTCCCCTTCACCTGTTTGGCCAGTTGGAGTGTTGGAGCCATTGTCTATGAAATACACAAAATGTCCATTATTACTTACAGCTTTCAGTTGCATCACTAAAGTTACATTTATGTCGTATGCTGTAAAATAACCACTCATGTAACTTAAAGCTCAGTCACCATTTTAGAGAAAAGGGTATGTATTTTAGATTGCTTGCTATTCTGTTTTCACAGACTAGGCCTACTCAACATCCTTGCGGATTGTAGTTTTTTCTACTTTTAGCAAGTTAACTTACTCTTTTCCATGCTGCGCAGTCTTTCAGAGGCTTCTGACTCCAGCGATATGTCCTTTGTCCCATCACTGGCACACAGCCTACAAAAAGAAGTGTGAATTGTTCAAAAAATATGGCAAGGATTGCCTATTTAAGACTGCTTGCTATTCTGTTTTCACAGACTAGGCTTACTAGGCCTACTCATATTAGCAGATTGTAGTTTTACCACTTTTACCAAGTTCACTTACCCATTTCCATTCTGCGCAATGACTCTTTCAGAGGCTTCTGACTCTAGCGAAATGCCCTCATTTCTGTCACTGGCATACAGTCTACAAAAAAGGATGAAACAAAAATATAATCAATCACAGATTACATCTTAAAGGGTTGAATCCTCTTCCTCATGCTAGCAAAGGCTGCCCTCAGGACATTTCCAAAACAACCAACACACAGCCAGACTCCTAAGACACTCTAACTCTGTTGACTTTTACAAAATCTGTTTGTGGCTCAGCAGATTGTTATTACAACAGAAAACTACAAAACTACAACCTAACAACTGAAAATAGAAAATTGAGAAGTGTGAATTGTTCAAAAAATATTTTAAGGATTGCCTGTTTAGAACTGCTTGCTATTCTGTTTTCACAGACTACACTTACTCAAAATATTAGCAGACTGTAGTTTTTCTATTTTTAGTAAGTTCACTTACCCTTTTTTATTCTGCGCAGAGGCTTCTGACTCCAGCGATATGCCTTTGTTCCCATCAGTGGCACACAGCCTACCAAAGGGGTAAAACAAACACATAATCAATCACAGGTGACATCTTAAATGATGTGTTCACTATACCAACCTATATTCTATTGATAATATTATATTATTGCATTGATCATATTACCTAGCTGTGTTCTGCATGCTATTCTATTACTATGTGTATTTCCACATTCACTTACGCTTGTCCATGTTGGCCTGGGCCACTGGCATGCCCTGCCATTTCTCATCGTGCACCTTTTTGCCCCTAAGAAGACTGCGGGCTCCCATGACTGGTACACGGCCTACAAAACACAATGAAACAAACACAAAATCAATCACAGATCACATCTTACATAATGTGTTCATTATACTATATCGTATTGATGATATTTTGCACTTGCTGTATCACTTAGCTGTGATCTATGTGGTATTCTATTACTATTTTCCTGCAAATTTACTTACGCTTGTCCATGTTGGCCTGGGCCACTGGCATGCCCTCCAGGACCATGTTCTGCCACCTCCCATAGTGCACCTTTTTGCCCCTAAGGGGACTGCAGGCTCCCATGACTGGTACACGGCCTACAAAGCACCATGAAACAAACACAAAATCAATCACAGATCACATCTTGTGTTGATTATACACATAAATATGTTGATTATACGTTATTCTATTGATATTTTGTTAATATTTTTCATTGACTATATGACCTAGCTGTGTTCTGTGTGGTATTCTACTAGTGCTCTCCCCCAGATTAACTTACGCTTGTCCATGTTGGCCTGGGCCACTGGCATGCCCTCCAGGACCATGTTCTGCCACCTCCCATCGTGCACCTTTTTGCCCCTAAGGGGACAGCAGGCTACAGAAAGGGTAAAAAAAATATGGTTAGCCATCTTTTCATTCACCACTGAATTATGGTACTTATTTCTACAGTGTGTTTCTCATGTTCTTACTTGGAACATTGGTCTTGTCGTTCCCACCATGACCGCGGTGTGTGGCTGTCGGTGCCTCAATCGGCCCCTGTGGGTCTTTAGTCTTGGTGTCCGCAGTAAATGTTTTAAGTTCCCCTTTGCTGGTGTTATCATGTGGTCTCAGGGCTCTCTGCCTGACCCTCTGGGCCTTACGTCTCTCCTGGAAGTCCAGAAGAATGGTCTTGATCTTCTCCTGGAGCTCCCTCTTAGTCTCCCCAGGGTCTTCCCTCCTCTGCTTCCACCCAGAGGCCTCAAGCTGAGCTCTTCTCTCCTTCTTTTTGGTGGTCCTGGCTCCCATCTTCACCACATCCATGTTGTCCATCACTCCTCTGCCCCTCTTCCCACCGAGCTTTTTGATGGCCTGCATCTTACAGATACGGTAATTGCATCGTCTCTGCCTCACTCCTCTCTGTTGAATCCTCTTCCTGAGGCTGGCAAAGGCTGCCCTCAGGACATTCCCAAAGCACCCAACACAGCAAGACTCCATTTTCAGGAGTCCTGAGGCACTCCAACTCTGGTGACCTTCACCAAATCTGTTTGTGCCACACCAGATTGTTATCACAACACAAAACCACAAAACCACAACCTAAAAACTGAAAATAGAAAATTCAGAAGTGTAAATTGTTCAAAAAATCTGGTAATTGCTGGGAGAATACGTTTTCCAATGCTGCCTCTTGCTCAGTCAAAGTCAAAGTGACAATGTGTTTTCTTTCAAATTAGAATGCTCAGAGTAGAACTCTCAAACTAGAATGTTCAGCTAGAGTAGAATTCTCAGCCATTGTTGATGCCTGTGAGGAATTCTATTGGCAGATGTAGAGCTTATTAGATAGCATAGTTAAAGTTTTCAATAGTATGCTTGTAGCCTACTGTCTGATCTGCAGTTCATTCAGTGCTAGTTTGAAAATAAAAAAGAAAGAAAATAATAATAATAATAATAATAATAGTGAGAAAATACACTGAAATAAACATAATACAACCAGATTCATTACACAATATGAAGTGTAATATATGTTTATGTTTTTTTCTGGCAAACAGTTTTATCCAAATAAAATAACGATAATAATAATAATAATTATATAATAGTAATAATAATAATAATATAGTAGTAGTAGTATATAGTGTATAATATAAAAGTAATAGACAAATAAATACATACATAAGTAAATACCATCAGTAGCCTAAACACTCTTATTTTGGATATCAGAGAGAGTAACATGATGTGCAACGTGATTTATTTATTTATTAACTTTTTTAATGATTTTAATGTTTGGTGTGTTTGTTTCAAAAATAAAGTGAATGGCACTTGGTATTGTTCATTTTGGGTCGCGGTGGGGGTCGGGGAGCACCACAAAGCATTTGTGCTTAGGGCACCCAAATGGCCAGCAACGGCCCTGACTATGTAATACTACAATGTAATACTACAATGTAATACTACAATTCTACATTTTTAAATATTTTTCATGTGAATTTGATATATGTACAAATTCTCTTCTGTACACTAGCTTCCTTTTTAGTGTGGCCATAAGAAAAAGGAAAGAAGAAAGCTTCCTTACACTTGGGTGCCAGCAGATTTGGCCTTCTGCACCATGCAGATATACGCTGGGATTATGACCTTCATGGACCTCAGCTTCACAATCTTCACAATTGGCATGCATACTTCTAAAAACTGCTCTTTCGTCATCTGGTTGAATGAAGAATCGAATTAGTAACAACAGAATCAATAAAGTGGAAGATCTTTAGCAATGGAAACACCCGAGGTACTCGGCATCGGAAGAGGTACTTACAGCATCAAGGTCATCAAGACCTTGCTTAAGTCTATCCATTCTCTTGAAAAAGCAGAAATATATGTTAGTTTGCCCTGTTTTCTAAAAATCTTAATCTAAAGTTTAACTGTAGCAGTATTAGATAACTGTGGGACATAAACTACTCGTCAGGGAGATCCTGGAGATGTTTGCACAGAGGAGAATACTCAAAATCCTTTCAAACGTCTATGGGGATTTTTGGGCATGGTTGTCTTTGCTCAGAATTATCTGATGATAGATGAAGAGGCATTTTAATGTCCATGTGCAATATTTTCAATACATTGATATGATCAGCTCTACATTTGAATAACTGTGCTGAAAATTGCCTTGTGGCTTAAGGTGCCAACAAACTATGTATTTATAACCACCTCTTATAGGACCCAAGGACACAGAAAAAACAAATGGTACATAAACACTGAAGGTACTGCACAGAAGCAGAATATTCAGACAGGACAAGAAAAGAAACAGTTAAGATGAGTAACCTACTACTATGATACAAAATGACTACAAAATACTGTGATAGGAGTAAAGTATGGTATCTTATCTCCAGCTGTCTACCAAGGGTAGACCTGAATTATATTTAACATGCTCTACAGGGTTGTATTGAAAACAATAAAGTTGAAGTATGAAGTTGTCAAAAATGCTGTAAATTTTATGATATACATAGTATAAAATATAGAATAATATAGAAAATGTTAGAAATACTGTATATATTCCTATGTTGCCACAAATCCACACCACCTCTACCACCACAAAGCCCCTTGCCCATCTTAGGTTCTACAACCTCCCTCAACACTCTCTAGTTTTACCTCGTACATACAACACTGACACCACATAGCCTCTTGCCTATCCTTACCCCCTACGCACACAACCTCTGCCTTGCCCCCCAATCACATACTCTATACTGCTCCCTGCCCACCACCATGCAGCCAAATCCACACAGCTGACCCTCCCCACAACACGACCATTACTGCACTCGCAACCACCCCCTGCCCCTCCCACACACACACCTACCCACACATACACAGCACTCCACAGTAGGAACTGATCCAATCTTCCCTGCACACTCATACACACTTGTGCACAGGATAGGCTGACTAACAGAATGCAATTTCACTACATGTACACTGATTTCTTACCTTCTCTGGCCTCATCCATTTTTGCTTGATTATGTTGAGACATTATTAATAAGATTCTCATAAAGTCTTGTTCAAGTGTTAATTAAATCGAGTGACAATAAACATCATGGGGATGCGCTGACATACAACAACACACATCACGTGTGTCTCAGTGGAGCTCTTCACAAATGTACTTCTTATACTAGTCACATGTAATGACATTTATGACCCTCTGGAACGTGGTGCTGCTTTCTGATTGGTTGCTAGGCATGCAGTAAAATCGTATATCATGCACGCCTTGCACGTCATTCCAATAGTAATAGTAATAGTCATATCTTTACTTTCATGCTTATAAAACATTATATCACTTGAATGGCAACTGAATAAGCTTTGATTTGCATGGTTTGAAATTGTGGTAGCCTCAGTAATTGGGGATAATTTAAAATGCGGTACAGTTTTTTTTCTGGTCCACCCTGTATAGTCTTAAGAAATATTCATAAAATGACCAAAGTTGTAAAGAAGCCATTGCTTAGAAATATCTGTATTATGGAAGTTGCCTAAGATGCGGTAACAGGTTTTTTTCTAGTCATCTGAACTCAAAATAAAGTTTTGGTTTGCGACATTCAGTGCAGCACATGGGACATATCTAAAAATGCCTCAAGATGCCACAATCACTATCATGTCATGTCATAAAAAAACCTTTAACCTGGGCTGTATACTAAGGGTTGTGTAAAACACAGGGCTAGGCAACACTGCAGTGGCAATGGGAAAGTGAATATCCTTCAAGTCCCACTGAGATTCTACTGCACTGTAATTAAGCACCGTACCCAGTGAACCTAGATAATCCATACACATTCTAATTCAGAGGAATGGGGGAAGACATGGCAGGACACTTTGCAATGCTGGTCTTCTCTCAAAGTGTCACTTATGGCTCTTAGGACGCTTAAGGCTCTTGCTACAATTAGAGGTTCTCTAACAAGTACTAATGTAAAGGCTGAATACTAATTCATGCATATTGCAGTCTATGTTTAATTATAAATTAAAAATAATTTAATTTAAAATAGCCTTAAACGACACAGTAATGTGCTAGTAGTGAAAACACTGGTATAGAAAATACTTAATGTGATTTTAAAAGTTGTAAAAATGGTGACTCAGATGGCACACTGTTCACAAACCAATGTATAGTTTCTTAGATTTACACCAATGTTTTCTGTGTATTGTACAATGCAATACAGCAATACAATGCTACATACTTACTTCTGTATCCATAAACAAAACCTTATTTGGCTTGATTTTTACTTGCATATTCATAAAATGCAAGCAATATGTCAAGTGTATGCCGTTCCATTATTCTGTTCCCCCCTCAGGTGTTAAACATCAGTGTTTGACTGTGAAAGTCAGTCCCATTTGTCATTGTGATCATACAGCACATCACAGCACACAGTGCACACAATGAAATTCACCCTCTGCATTTAACCCATCACACATTAGCAAGGAGCATCCATGATAACAGCGCCCAGGGAGCTGTGTGTGGGGAACAGTACCATGCTCCGGGTACCTTAGTGGCACTACTGATGACCTGGGATTCAAACCTGCAATCCTGCAGTCACAGGTCCGATACCTTAACCACTAGGCCACCACTGCCCCAGCAGTATTAGTTACAAACATCTCTGTATAATTCCTGTATAAAATGCCCTTTTCTCCATGATTTCAAATTCACAATAGTGGCGTAAGATGCACAATTACCAGTAAGTTATGTGACATCTTCTTTTCTCACAGATGTTAATTGTTCTTGTGTGCTTTGCTTATGCTTATGTTCTTTGTTAATATAATACTGTGTGTCATGTGCATGTATACCAAACTTTCTGCATCCCTTAAAGCTTGTGTTATGTCAGTCTGTTTGATTCCATGGAACACAATATCTTTTTGCAGCCTTACAGCAATGAGGAACATTTTAGCATTATATTGGTTTCTATTGCTTTTGCACATGCATCCTACAGTTAAATCTCAATTCTTCATAGTTCACCATCTACTACCCACACCACTACAGAGGTGATGGAAGGATAAATGGAACCATGATGTCATTCACAATAACATCATAGTAGTGAAGTGTGCCTTATTTTACATATCATGTAAAAAACATAAATGCACAGTATTAGATGGTATGAAGAGGGCTATGATTTTGTACATTTTTATAATTAGGCCAATATTTGTGATAAATGGCTTAAAATGAGGTGGCACTGAGACAGATGGTTTGTTAAGCTACTGTATGTCTGGTATATCCAAAGCTGTCTCCAGTAAGCTGATCTCAGTGATGGAGGACTCTCTGTTTCTGCCTTCCTCCTAATTACAGAAAACATAGCCTATGTAAATGAATAGATATTAATGCATATCTTGGTTTAGAAATACATGTTATCAACTTATCCTGTTTATATAATCATTAAAGAATAGTATTTCAGTAAGAAAAACGCACCGTACGATAAGTTAAGTGAGATAAACGCCAAAGTAAGAAAAACTCTGTATTACAAGAGAATATGGTCCTGCCGTTATAGTTTACACTGTTATTTTACATTACATTTCTGTTTTACGCATTGAATTCTAAGGATGTGTCGATTACGCATGGTCAGTGTAGGCGGGGGGCGGGGGGCAGGGAGGTGTTGCTCACTCAGTGACATCATTAGTGATACTAGAGCAGTCTAATCAGTCAACAACGGGTCAGTCTGAGCAGATCCTGGGTTCCCCTCTAGCATCAGGAACACTACACCATTCAAGTCTAGCCAGGGGAGTGGATAACACGGCATTGCCACACAAGCTTATGGAAAACCATCTCATGACTATGATCGGAAAGTCTATTATTCATGGCTATGGCAGAGGATGTGTCTTTTGAAATGGTTAGTGCTCTGTATTTTTTCTTTCTTTCTGACTTGGCAGTGTCACCTTTGGCTTTTCATGACAATACCCCATGATGAAGTTCGGAAAGAATATCTGTATTCTAAACGTCGGGGGTACCAAGTATGCATTCTCTAGGGAAATCATAAAAAATTTCCCCCTCCGACGAGTAAGTAGACTGCACAACTGCTCCTCCGAAAAAGAGGTCCTGGAGGTGTGTGACGATTATGATCGCGAGCGTAATGAGTTCTTTTTCGACAGACACTCGGAGGCTTTCGTGTTCATCATGCTGTACGTGCGTTCGGGGAGGCTGAGGTTCGCTCCGAAAATGTGCGAACTCTCCTTTTACAATGAAATGATTTACTGGGGTCTGGAGAGTTCACATCTGGAGTTTTGTTGCCAGAAGCGACTGGACGACAGGATGTCCGATACGTACACTTACTTTTGCGAGGAGGACGTCAAGGCAGAGGAAGAGTGCAGGGGGGAAAGGACGACCACCGCAAACACTCCCGTCCCCAATAAATGGAACATGACATGGGTAGAAAAACTGAGAAGGCTTTTTGAAGAACCGGCATCGTCTGTCGCGGCACAAATTTTAGCTGCCGTGTCTGTGATCTTTGTAATCGTATCCATGGTTATCCTTTGTGCCAGTACTCTGCCTGACTGGGAAACAGCCAAAAATAAAAACACAGAGGAGCACAGGTAAGTTTAACAAATGTAATACTAATGTTATGGCACAGTTTTTTATAAAGTGCATGGATTCAGAAATCAAATTGTGGTTTCAGCTCGGTGGTAAGCTACATACATTGAACACTTGACTTTTTCCCGTGTTGCAGAAAAACTATTTCCCTCCAAACATAATCATTTCACATTCCCAATAGAATTAGCTCTGGATGGAGAACACTGCTCACAGTGTATCACACTGCTCACAATGCAGAGGTACCGCCATTCCCCGGCAGGTGTTAACCCTGCAAAATGGCCTACGTATGATTATAAACGAATGACATGTACAAACTCTAACAGGGAAGTAGGCCTATTTCCTTGTGTTGTGTCTTTGAGCGATTATTATTCCCTAACTATGAAAGAAACATGGCTTACTATTTTTCTGGTCTCATGTGATCTGCAGACACACAGAGTAAAAGGTGGGCACACATAGACTACACCACATAGTATCAACAAAATAACCTGTAGTGCAACTGATTTACTATTATAGTAGGATTACAGTAAGAGTCTTAGGTGCTGTTTAGACTTGGGTTAAAAATGCATTGTGTCTGTATTCAGATCACAAGAAACCAAGGCACGTGTCAAGATTCACAATCAGAAAAGTTGCAGGCCTATCTATCTATCTATCTATCTATCTATCTATCTATCTATCTATCTATCTATCTATCTATCTATCTATCTATCTATCCATCAATCCATCCATCCATCCATCCATCCATCCAGGAACACATTTTCTCTTTACATAAAAATGGTATTTCATAAGTTGACTCAGGTATGTAAGAGAACTCAAACTGATTATGCAGCAATGTTGATGGAGTGAGGCTGTGTAATGGATGGTTCCAAAACATATTTTCTCTTTACAAAAAATACTATTCCATATCTTAACTTATAACATTTTACTCACTAGTGCGGACCAAAACAATCGAACTATAGGTCTGAAAGCGCCCTTAGTTCAATTGCTTTGGTCCGCACTAGTCAGAAAAATGTTACGATGTAGCAAACGTGGGTATGGTTTGCTTTCACATATGCATAGTTCTAAACAAACCAAAATAGACTGCGCCACCGGAACCAGACTAAAACGCGCCACTTTCGATAATAATAATGCAATAAACTCTACTGTTCCGTCCAGTTTGGCTTTGTTGCTTTCACACCACAGGAACCATACCAATGTAGGGCAGATAAAGCAGTCTGAGAGGTCTTGGACTGGTTAATTTGGTGCGTGGCAAAGTACAGAGATTGCATTCACACCAATGAAAACGAAACAAACTAAGAACTTTTTGTTCGAATGGAACGTTTGGTGCGCACCAAATGCTGTAAGTGTGAAAGCAGAGGCCAGCATCAGGGGCACTGGAGTGGGAGAAAAGTGGGACAGGCTAGCTAGGGCCCAAAAGCAGTAGGGACCCTAGCAGGCCAGATGCATGGAAAATACTAGCCTGGTAAACCAGCCCCTCATATTTCATTTCATTTTGTACGGAGAGTCTGGCAGTGCTGTATTGAGAAGCGACTTCTTCCTGGAGGTGTGGACTCTGCTGAAATTTAAAACAAGTGGCTCTGCCTTCACCCAATCGCTAACACCTAGTCGCGACATATGCAATTAGCCTACCTACGCACTACCATTCAAATGTAGCACACAAAGTTGAAGCCATCGTTCACAAACACTTCCTCTGTTCGCTGATTAGCTAGGCAAAAAGACAGCATGTAGCGAAGGGGTTGGAGAAGTCACCCCACCCGGCTTCAAACCCGGGTCTCCGGGGTACCAAACAGGGGCTCTGACCACAACGCCAAAGAGCCAGGCTCGTTGGGATGGTAGTCAGAGCACACCCACAACTCTAGTGATGGTCACTTCATCAAACTGCCTTCCCCTTCGGGAGGCGCAGCCATGCGCTTCACACACTCAGGTGTCCCTCACGCATCTCACACTGCCTTCCCCTTCGGGAGGCGCACCCATGCGCTTCACACACTAAGGTGTCCCTCACGCATCTCACACTGCCTTCCCCTTCGGGAGGTGCACCCATGCGCTTCACACACTAAGGTGTCCCTCACGCATCTCCCACCATACTTCTCCCATCCAGGGTGCCCCACACATACTGGTGCTTCACCTATCACTGGGGTCCTTCACACCAGGGTCAACCTAACCTGGGGGTCCCTCATATGGCTCACACAGTGGATGGACCTCCAATGACCTCACGGCAAGCCATCCCACTTCTGACACCATTTGTAGCGAAGGGGAGGAGAAGTCACCCCACCCGGCTTCGAACCCGGGTCTCCGGGGTACTAAACAGGGGCTCTGACCGCAACGGCAAAGCTCAAACACCAGGGGCTCTTTGGGATGGCAGTCAGAGCACACCCACAACTCTAGTGATGGTCACTCCATCACACAGCAATGTCAATGGAAGCATTAGCAGACCCTACAGCAAGAAAGGTGGTCCTCAAACTCTGTCCAGAGTTATGTACTATGGCCCTGCAGCTCATCAGGACTTAGTAGTTGAATTCCTGCTCCTTAGTACACCTGCAGATATTAGCAAGAGGCAATCATAGGACCGAGCAGGTTGAATCAAGGAGCCACAAGTAAAACATCCGATAGCAATCTCAATTGCTATGATTGGAAATCTTATAAGAACCAGATGACTGAAGTGCAGGTGATGGATTGTGGCCTTAACACAAAAATAGCTGCCTTATGCTTAATATATGTAAAAATGTATCATCACTTAATGTGTAATGCGGTACGTACCTGACCTCTGTTCCACACAATAAAAATTGGGGTGACACCAGTCTACTGGACTTGATAACAGCAGTTCTCTCTAAGAATGCATGAGAGATATGCCATTTAAAGTATAGGTCATTATGACTGTAGTATTGTCATCTTCCTTCTCAAATTACAGAGGTGAGGAAAGACTTAAATCATTTTGATAAGCCAGTTTGTTTTGACTTCCAGATAGACAGTTTATAACTTTCAATAATTTTCAAGGGTCATCACATCATAACACACACACACACACACACACACTTATATTGCTATACATGGCTATGAATTTACGTAATACTTTATTTATGAGTGGACAGTATATTGCACTAGCACATGTAGATAGGTTAGGGATTTGGGTTTTAATTTGGGTTAATAAATAACAAGCTCAACTGAAGATAAGCTAATGGTACTAAACAAACAGGTTGTAGCCTAATGACTGTTCTTGGATGGATACCACATGTAGACATCTGCCAATTACCTCGATATATACATCATATGCAGCGCTTTCTCCTGTGCCACAGAATTCTATATATAGACAAATAAATTAAAGATCACGTATGATCTGGTGTTGTCTAATGAGGCTAATGTGTACTCTCGTAAGACGAATGTCCTCCCTGTTTGGACGTTGCCTATAGTCATAACATGCTCTCATTTGCTAAATTAGTTTGCGCCTGCTGCCACCCCGTCTAACAGATTACATCTATTTACACTCCTGTGTTTGTGGATTACATTGTCAGGGAAAGTAAATCAGCTTGCAAAAGAAATTAAAGCCCTCTACAATTCCACATTAAAATCCTGTCATGGGCTTTTTAATGGACATGATTGATGAAGGAAAATAAGTAGGCCTTCTCCCTTACATACACATAGGTCTTTTTTATATCTGTATTTTTGCCATCCCCTTGCAGTGCCACTCTGTGGTTCCATGTGACCATCTTTCTACTGCTGCTCTGTGTTTGTATTTCTTGTTTAAAAAGAAACCCACTCTTTGCAGAACTCCCACGCTTGTTCCTGATGCATGACACTGTAGAAGGAACAGTTTGACACTTTTAAAAGCAACGGTTTGAGGGTGCTATATGTAATGAAATATAGTGCAAGTAATTATAAAATGGTCCTGATATGTTAGCAAAGTTTAAGTAAATGTGTTAAATTGATTTCACTGATGACAACAGTACAACCAGGTTTTCACATATTCAGATATTCGCATTTTAAAACTTAATTTACAGCCCAAAATTCTGCTTGTATTTTGATTTTGTGGTTTGCTTTCTGCCTCTAAAGGGGAGACAACAATTTATAGTATTTTAACTTGCATGCAGTACCAGTTTTGGACACAATCCTACAGATAGCACCTTTAAGGCAAATGGGTCTCCTGCAATGGCAACCTGAAGAATTACACAATTAACATGTAAGGTGTTCCTCTGAAGTACACTTATCACTCACTGGAGAATTCTACAGAAGAATTTACATTAATTCACTGCACTTGGGGAACATATTTATTAACTAATGTTAACAAATGAGAAATGTTTGTAACACTTCATTTTACGGTTCCTTTTTAGTATAATCTACATGTAACAACATGTTATATTATGTATTTATACTTTACATACTTAACACTATCACTACTTAACGCACGTAATCCTATCCCTAACCCTAAGGTTCAGTGTAAGCACATTACGTTACATGATGTTACACTGTTCGTCATGATGTAGATACACTGTAACAGGGACCGTAAAAGAGTGTAACCAAAATGTCTCTGTCTGATCTACAGTGCAGTACTAAAGTCAATATGCAATGTATAATATTGACCATAAAGTGTTGCACTTAATGTGTAATGTAAAGATAATGTGTTTAGGGTTTATGATCTTCTTAAAGTTCTACATTGTCAGGCAAGATGCTGCATGAATCTTTTTACGAGCATTTAACCTGCACTGTTTTTCTTGCACTGTTTTTCAAGTACTGTGAACATACTGTCTTATTTAAACTAACAAAAAAGGGCAAGTTAAACCAACATAAAAAGATCTATGCAGCACTTTATCATAGTACTTTAAAGTGTAAGTATTTTTAACTTCTAAGCAGCACTTTTTACATTGAGGATGCTGGCCTCCCATTGACCCTGTCTTTTCCTCTACAACCCCCCCAAACCTCCCAAGGGTAATCGAGGCCGTGTGCATTGGCTGGTTCACAGCGGAGTGCATCATGCGATTCCTGCTCTCTCGAGACAAGTGCCAGTTCATCCGTCAGCCGTTGAATGTCATCGACCTGCTGGCCATCAGTCCCTACTACGTGCTGCTGGCCGCCACGGCGCTGGTCGGCGAAAACCTGGAGATGCAACGGGCCGGGATTATGCTGTGCATGCTGCGCATGACGCGTGTCTTCTGGCTCATTAAGCTGGCGCGCCACTTTGACGGCCTGCAGACGCTGGGCCTGACGCTGAGGCGCTGCCGGCGTGAGCTGGTCATGCTGCTGGTCTTTATGTGCGTGGCCATGGCCATCTTCAGCGCCCTGGCCCAGCTGCTGGAGCACGGCCTGGACCTGCAGCCCAGCAGCCAGCACTACAGCAGCATCCCGGCCGCCAGCTGGTGGGTGATCATCTCCATGACGACGGTGGGCTACGGAGACATGTACCCGATCACAGTGCCGGGGCGGGTGTTGGGCGGAGTGTGTGTGGTGAGTGGCATCGTGCTGCTGTCACTGCCAATCAGCTTCATCTACCACAGCTTCCTGCAGTGCTATCACCAGCAGCGCTTCCGCTCCGTGCGTCAGCCACAGAGCCTCTCCATTGAGCTTCTCAACTGACCTGGGGTCAATCTGGCACTGAGCTGTCTCACAGATCAGAAATACTGACCCTCTGCCACCCTTGCACAGGCAAGAAAAACTTTCTGAAACTTTTTTTCAGTTTAAGAATCTAGATTTTTTCTTTTGTCATAGCAGTCTTCAGTGTATTATAATGCTCACAGCAAGGCCCTCCTTACACTAGAAATACCTGGTTTGCTTCATCACTATGGTATCCCTTTAGTTACTGTATTGATAGGAAAAAAATATTCATCTCCAACTTTGAATGAAATCTATAAACCTTTACATATAAAACCACTTTTCATACATGAATGCAGCATATGGGTTTTAGTCTAGTGGGGATACATTTTAGGTATTAGGTAGGTATTTAGGTATTAGCAGTAGAGACATGCCCATTTATTCAAAGTTTATAATTGAAAATATAATTCAAAATCTCCATGTAAAGCCGGGCAACTGTGACTCTCAAGAGGTTTGTGTTTTGATACCAGACATATTCCAAAGAAAGAACTGCTTTTGGATCTCCAAATGGTTTCATTGTACGGTTTCACAAGCAACAGCGGAGCTGACGAGACCACACGTCCCTAGTGCAGCTGCACTATGAGGGGACACTGGCAGCGACTGCTGCAGATGGCCAGCCTGTCCTTATGGAACTGTGCTAAGCCGCACGGCTTAAGTCAGCCCACGAGAGTGGCGCGCTTCCTCCATGCTCACTGGCTGCTCCGGTTCCCATGGTGAGGCCTCTACAGTTTGTTCGATCAGTACCTCGCAACAGTCTGGCACAGTAAGAACTCCAAATGTGAGGGAGGGAGAACGCTGAGAGTGAGGGAGTCTGGCAGGAAAGTGTGCTCCTACGTCTCGCTATGTTCCCTTGACGACAGTGTTAACTACAGAGAAGAAAGAAATGGTCAGCAACCTTCAATGTGGCATAGTGTACTTCTGCACTTTCCAGGCTACTGCATAATGATGCTAAAGTAGGGTGACCAGACAACCAGGGACATTTTCCAGGAAACAAAAAAAAATTGAGCTTCAAAATCTAAGTACAAAGTGGGTTTGGGGGTGTGACTGTCCCCAGAAAACAGGGATATCTGGTCATCCAACACTATGGTCAAATAGTAGATAGTGTTTTGGGAAGGATAATGTGACAGGCAAAAATTATTTGTCTTTCCCGTTTTTCTCAATGTTTTATGCATTATATTTGCTCTTTGTAGCATAAATCCTGTTATGAGTCACTGCTTCACATCAGTAATTAACTCTTTATATAGCAGCATTTCTTAAACTGCGTGGAAAAAGATTTCCATAATTCACACATGGAGTATCGTGAAACGCAAGTGTATGCCTTGAATGGTGTGAATCAGTTTGATTCACACTTCACCCACACACTGGTAGGAGGGCCACCACTCTACCACATCGTTCCCTTTGTGCTCCGCTCAGACATCTTAGTGCCAACCAGTCTAAAGGGTAGTGGTGTGTGTCATCTAGTGTCGGTCTGGTTTATTGTACATGAGGGAATTGGTTTGGCACAGCGGAACTGATTAAATATCTCATAGGTGAATAAAGAACATTGCATCCATATTGTTGACAACTCACTGATTTAAAACATGGTTTCCATGTAAATGCTTTGTAAATTGTATGTTTGCTTGCAAATGCATCTTCCTTCTTCGCCTTTGTCTTTGCTCATATATGTGAATGTCAAGATGCTGAGAATATGTAAAATGTAGAAGCCAATCATTTCAATATCTTTGTTGCATCACTGAATTGTACTTGTGTGTAAAAAATTATTTGCCTTAGAGCTCCTGTTAAATTTTGCAAATCCAAAAATATATCAATAAAAATGTAGTGAAGACCACATAATGTCCAGATTAATCCATCTTTATACATGAATCTCTAGGGAATTAAAACAGTTCTTGAATTTGTCTGTCAAGGTCCCTCCACACTGTTGTTTCTATTGAAAATAGAAAATAAAAAGCATCTGTCCAAGCCTTGTGTTCAGCACATACCACAGAAGGGGGACGATATGAATGCTGTGTATCCTTCTTACATGGAGTTTTATCCACTAGTTATATCTGAAGAGAAGTGTGTTTCCTCATAGGCCAATGACAAACACACACCATTACTGTTAAAGGATGGTTGCTATTGTTCACATTTGGTAAACACCTAATTGAGCTTAATTTCACTTCCCTGAATCAGCCCCAGACCCTATAAGGGGCTCATACAGGGGTGACTACATGCTGAATAATAAAGGGGATTTTCTTGACAGCTGCAATGCAGCCAGTGATCATTACATGGAAACAAAGACAACAGTTTAAGCTGTAGCTTTAGGAGAAAGGCGATTTAATGCTGTATAAATCCTTAAGCCAAGCAGGAGAAAATATTGCCTTTCTTCCATGTGGTGTTGTGGACCTATGGTAGATCGATGACACAGTTGGTACTCACAGGTGAGTGATTGCCTTTGTGTGGAGCCGAACAGCTGTGGTGCTTGGTGCTCTTCACTTCATGAATGCATAAAGACATAGATCTAAAATTGAATTAGCTTTCTCCCCTTTATATCACAGCTTGAGGTGACAGTGAGAAGCCCCTAGCTTTGAAAATCTCATAACCACCAAACCAGTCAATACAAATTGTCGTCACCCTACTGTTTGTGAACCTTGGTGGCAAACCCATGGTGCAATATCATGAATGTTACTGATGTATCAGATGCGGCAAAGGTTTGTCCAAGTGCACCTAAAAAGAAAACAATATGGAAAATAAATTAATGAAGTGAAGTTAATCAATATTTGCATTTTACATTGGGCTATTACAGTAATTTCAGAGTAAGTGAATACGCTAAATGCACACACATTTCAGAGTACAGTGTCCTGTTTGTGTGCTATTTGCAGAAGCAGACCAAGCTGCAGTGCTGATTATGGTAGAGCACTAGTGCCGATAGAAAGCTGCTTCTCATGCAGGCCACTATGCCACTGCAGTGTCATTTTATCATTTTCCTGGACCCATCCAACTGCGGAAATTTATTCAGGTTTTACTTGCCACAGAAATGGCTTGGTCAGCAGTGGTGTAGGTCTACTCTCTATACTGATGAGGGATACTCAAAAGTACATTTAATGAGAACTGTCATGTCTTGTTTTGTTTGTTGATTTGTTTGTTTGTTGTTTTTTTAGTTTTTCTTTCTATTTTAGAACATAATAAAACAACATTTCTGCTGTTTTAAATATGGAAATTACAAAAACTGCTTATTGTTACACAAGTGGTGAATTGCGGCGGTGGCGGCTGAAATTGGATATCCCTGCAGTGCTACACCAAAGGCTAATGTGAATTCCACCTACTGAATCCAACAGATCAGACCCTAGCGTATAGAAACTGTAACCTTTTGTTATACGTACTTAAGCTAGCGAACCACTGCGTTTTTATAGAGTTTTCATGAAATGACTTTAGGACCATCAAGAAACAAGCTCCAGTGGCGCAATCGGTTAGCGCGCGGTACTTATATGACAGTACGTAGCAATGCCGAGGTTGTGAGTTCGAGCCTCACCTGGAGCAGAGTTTTTCATCGACCCCTGCGACAAGTCAGACTTGAGTTGATGAAAAATTCACCGGCTGCGTTCAGCTGTCAACGTGTGATCACAATAAAACCGCACATCTGAGGGCACTAAAACGTCAGTTCCATCTGGGAAGGTAAACTGTGGCCAGTATTCAAGGCATACTGTGGCCAACAGCCGCAGCGCACGGATAGTAAGCATGTTGTAGCCTATTTATGCAAATAATTAAAATTTCTGACATCTGACCTTACACAACTCATGCTTTTATCCAAAGCTATGTTGCTGTTTTCTTGTTCTTTTCTAATGAATTACCCTAGTGAGGAAGCACAACATGCTTCTCTCTTTTGTACAGTGCACGAGTTAACGGAATGAGTCTTCCCTCACTTTGTTCCTGTTATTTGTTATTGTGCGGGATTCAAACAGGCTTGGCCATTTTGGCCAGGAGTCCTAGATGGCACTATTGACCATATTTTTGTTCATATCAGATAAGAATCTCAAGCATAACCATACAAATACATGTGTTGAACATTTTAAGGAGAGCAACTAGACTTAATTAAAATGCTCATGCCTACTTGAAAGGCATGCAACTTGTAGCCTACTTCAGAACATAAGAATAAAAATCTTTTTATTAGTTTTAGTATTATCTTTTATTATTTGTTACCAAAATCGGCTTACCAATGTCTACATTGTAAGTAAATTAACTGATAGATCCTACAGCAACGACATGGAAACGAAAATGTGTTTGACCGTAGTTTTTTTTTTCTAACCTTTGAAATATCGTTATAGGCGAGGTCCGCGCGAAATAACTTCCTCAAACATTACACTGCATTACCAGCAGGAGTCAGTATTACATTAGGTCTTTCCACAACAAAAACACATCTGCCAGGAAATGTGAGGCGATCAAGAAAGTCCACCTTTGGAGAAATATAGCCTTTTTTTACTAGTATAGATGTGAGATTGTTGCCACAGAAACGTATTATCGATCAATTTAGAGTAGCCTGAAACATTTAGGGTGAATTCCCGTCGGCTATCAAAGAAATAAAAACAATAGGCCTATGCGGGTGTACCAAACTTAGTCTTTATCTTGGGCATTGTTGTAGTTTTGACTTCAAGTTTCATCTCGGAGCTGTCTGTGCTATTTTCAAGCGAGCATGATTAGACCGCACAGACTTATAATTTACATCTAACGTTAAATTATAGATAATAACTCTCTGTTCCAGACTCAATACTATACCTCAAACACAGATAAAACGCCTGTGGTAGCAACGACCTTATGTGTAAAATAATGAAACTGTTTGCTCTGTTTTTTCAAGATGGAAATAGGATGCAGACAGTGGCATGTACTAACTGTAGCGAACTACATGGTCTGGTTTCAAGATTTGTTTTAATTAAACATTATTTTAAAACAGATAGCTAAGGCGCCTCATTCAACCTAAATCGCTCAGCAAACAACAGAAAGAACATGAAAGTTTGATGCTTTCCCCATTAGGCCTATTTGACTGGTTTAATGCACGAAGCGGAAGCAGCCTCATAGCTAAGGCGAGCAAAAACTGCTCACAGACACTGGAAGTGAAAAGCTGTCTCATGGTTGATTGGCCCTTGCCGCTCTTACACTCACGTAACCTGGCAGGGCGAACTCTGACCTCCGCCTGCATCTAAACCGCAGTGACACAAGGACACGGTCGAGCCGAACAGAGCTGACTGGTGGAGAGGCACGGAGCGCGTACTGGGCCGTGCTTGACCACAATCGCATTAGAGGCGGGCCACCAGTAAATAATTCAAACCTATAGCAGTCGGAATAATGCAAACACGTTATTATTACAGCGTGTGTTAAATATTTATAACAGCGAGAGCACACAGGGAACGGGGAGGAGAGTGGGGATAATAGAGCGCTGAATCTCGCCGCGAACTGTTGTCACCTGCCGCGCGTCTGATCTGTTTATAAATAGACTATTTCAACACACGCACAACCGCATAGCCTACGCACACAGAGTTGTGACCTAACATTCCATGTTTTTTTTGTTTAGTTTTCTAGCCTATGTCTTTTTAATGCACACATTTTTGTTGTTTTTTTTGAGTCGTTCAACTTAGTGCTGTGGGTACACATTTTGGGCTTTATGAATACTATTATTTTAACATTTTGTAAAACTATTATGATAGCCATTTTTTTATGGAGGGCCGTGTTAGTGCAGGCCCCGGAGTCAAGCCCTATTCCAGATTTCCCACCCTTGCATAATATAAAAATATAATTAGAAATGTAACAGTAAACTTGAAGTTGAAGTTGAACTACTGTAAGCCAAGGATGGCATTACTAATGCTATCAGTCAGAAGAGTCACCCATACATGTAAATGTCTTAAAGTATTCCGAATTAAATGTATGTCAGCCCCTTTGTTCTTAGCGCTTGTATTTATATATTTATTTTAATTTAGCATCTTATGGCTAAAAAATCTACTGATTAACTGAAGATGAGATGAACTCCTTCTCATCCCCTATATCCATTTGTATTGGCTGCCACAGAGACAGCAATTAATATGCACTAATTCCTCAGAAAATCCTAAACAATCCAGCAGCCACTTGGCTGCTGTGATGCCCTTCCTCTGTTTTAAATTAAAGGAGAACTTCGGTGTGAAATGAAAATTGGCATGTTAAAACATCATACCGAGTTGGTATGTGTACTGAGGAGCAAAATTGATTTAGCCTGTTGCATTCAGAGTTTAACTATTTTTTATCGTTTGTCCCAGAAGGCTAACAATGGAAGTGGTAGGTGCCCTCAGACGAAGCATGACGACTACGCTATTTTTAAACCATTAAAACCGCTCCAAGAAACTCCACACTCTGTCGGTAGTACAACAAAGGCCCTGACATTAAAAACGAGGCACTGAGAACTTTGTAAGTGTACACAACATTTATTAATAAAACATTTTTGACAAACAGTACCTTGCTGTAGTTTCTCGTCGCCGCCATGATGAAAGTCCAAACAAGTTGATTGTACCACCTCTCCTACTATTCTTCCTGCTGGTTCGTGTACACGTCAATCGACTGGTGCGGACACTGGTGCAACAGGCTAAATCAATTTTGCTCCTCAGTACACATACCAACTCGGTATGATGTTTTAACATGCCAATTTTCATTTTACACCGAAGTTCTCCTTTAATGCATGTTACTCAACTGTACATGTCTGCACACACACACACACACACAGAAAGACATTGTTGCGGTTTTCTACTCATACATTAGCCTGGTAAACCAGCCCCTCATACTTCATGTAATTTTGTACAGAGGGTCTGGCCGTGCTACCACTGACATTGCTGTATTAGGTACCAGCCAATCCTAGCCAATCAAAGAACAGAGAGGGTGTTCGTGAGCATTGATGTTGACTTGCTGTGTGCTACATTTAAATTGTAGTGCTTAGGCAGGCTAATTGCATACATGCCGACCAGACGTTAGCAATTGGGTGAAGGCAGAGCCACTTGTTTTAAACTTGAGCAGAGTCCATGCCTCCAGGAAAAAAAAAATTCTCAATACAGCACTGCCAAAGCCTCTGTACAAAATTAAGTAAAAAAGGCTGGTTTACCAGGCAAAACTAGACATGCACATACACACAAACATGCACAAAGTACACACAGACACACAGACACACACACACACACACACACACACACACACACACACACACACACACACACACGCACACACACACACACACACACACACAACCACACAACCAACACACACATACACAGACACACTTATCCACAAATACATTCAGGCACACACACTAAAACACACAACACACACACACACACACACACACACACGCATGCATGCAAACGCACAGACACTCATAAGCTCACATCACAACACACACATCATTCCTCAGTGTGTACACTATGGACTGGCTGGCACATAGGTTTTCTATAAGTTGCTATGGTTTTGCCCTGCTCTCTGAATTTGGGTAATTACTGTGCCTTTTATAGGGTGGTGTTGTAAGTTTTGTTTAGGGAAGAGACGGCAATAAAGAAATCCCTGTTTTAACTGTGAATTGTTTTTTTACTGCATGTTGTAATCATAAAGCTGCTCATGCCATTCACCACCTCACCTTAACCTCTCACCTTTATGAACAGACCTAATCCCTTGCATATATTTCTTGCTATCCTAACTTGCAGTACAACCTGTACTACATATATATATTGCATATTAAAATCTTTCGGCCTTTATATTAGTGTGTGTGTGTGTGTGTGTGTGTGTGTGTGTGTGTGTGTGTGTGTGTGTGTGCGCGTGTGTGTTCAGAGCATGAGAAGATGGAACAGGCAGTAATTATGTGACCTAGATGTCCTTTTACCAATCTGCCGGAAGTGAAACAGAGAGAGCAGCAGTAGCTTTGTGTGTGTGTGTGTGTGTGTGTGTGTGTGTGTGTGTGTGTGTGTGTGTGTGTGTGTGTGTGTGTGTGACGGCTGCGGAACAACCCAATCTCAGGCACCACTCCCTCCATGGGCTTAGCCACCATAAACAACAAGGATCATCCAGCAGATTTAAGAATGTGGACCACTTGCACTTGGAAACCGGCGTTTAAGAAGATTAGACATGACAAATTTTAATTTGTCTCCGAAGCCGCCCTATAAGATGATCAAGCTGCTACTGTCCTTTTTTTATACTGCAGGGACTTGATATTCTAATGAGAAACAGAGGATCTCTTTTTCTGAGCAATCTGGAGGATAAGAGTGGCAGGGGAGGATAAAGAGAAGAACGGCACTTTGCAGATGAAGGCGGCGAGGATGGAAGATGCTCAGGGTTCGCTGTGATTGAGCACTCGGATAATACCATGAGATCAGTAAAGATTGATAACATTCTATTCACACTAATCCCCCCTGGACAAAAAATAATGTCCACACACAATGCACCCGTCTCTAACTTACTCTCACTTGCACGTCCACTCTCCCCACACGCACACACACACATATAAATGCCCTGCTTGTACGCACGCGCGCTGCGCACACACAGACGCACGCTCGCGTGTGTTGACTGGACTGACGTGCTACCCTGAAAAAAATTTCAGTATAACATGCAATTCTGAGCAGCATCATGTTCCAACCTGACCCCGGAGAATGAGGTCTCAGTTAACGTCACACTATAGAGACAGCCATGATAGCATCTCTTGTAATCTAGTCTTTGATCCATGCAGCTCACATTATTCTAGCCTGCCAGCATGTACTTAAAAGTAGCAAATCGCCCTGAAACCTTCCCCCTCGAGACACTGTTCTCTGTCTCAGAAAACATTATTTTATCCTTAGTGTGATAGAGCTGACATCTGATGAGTTCTTTATTAATAAGACTCAGCTTAATCGGATGTTAGCAGCAGCAATAACAAAAATGACAACGACAATAATAATAATGTTTTACTGAGGATGAAGGAGAGGAGAGTAATCTTGACGTGAGGCTGATGTAATCCTAAATCCCTCTACCAGTCAGATACTAAACCCTTACTCACACACACATTGGCTAAATGCACAGACACAGCAGCTCTTCCACATATGCAAACCATAAATGATGCTATGTGGTGGGATAGTTGCAAGCCTTTGACTTTTACTCACTTTAAACCTCAATTTTATCTCATCCATTTTTTTGTTTGCCACCCCCCCCCCCCCCTCACCCCCAGATGTGTGTGTGTGTGTGTGTGTAAGACAGAGAAAGAAAGAAAGAGAGAGAGAGACCGACAGTGAGAAAGAGAGAGCAAAACAGACAGAGAGAGAGAGAGAGAGAGAGAGAGAGAGAGAGAGAGAGAGAGAGAGAGAGTCAGTTTATGTGTAGATGGAGCTTCTTGGTCACCAAAAGAACAATGAGGAGGCACCCTAAGCACAACATCTTCTGGGTCATATGGGCTTTGTTTGCTTTTGGCACAGTTTTTTCTCTCAGAGGACTGAAGTAGGACACCGATCCTCTACTTCAACATAGTCAGCTACATCAGCAGTTTTACTTAAGAGGAGTGGTTTGGGACTTCAGTCATGCGTTTATGGAATCAAACTCACATGTGACACATTATGACCCCATTACCGCAATGAAACTCCACCTTCAGAATCCACAGTAAAGCCTGTGGTCGGTTTTGACCCAGCTGAATAGGTAAAACACACAATACTATTATTTTGATGTCTTTTCAAAATAAGGTAAAATGTTAGACAAGCCCTAAGAAAACAATAAGAGGGGCACAAAAGGGAAAAGTGCTTAGAGCAGTTTTTAATGGGTGGAGCACCTGTTAATGACAGTAGTTGTTTATTATTTCAAGTGAGAGACAGAGAGTGAGAGATGGTGAGAGAATGAGAGAAAAAGGAGTACAGACAGAAGAATAGAGAGAGAGAGAGAGAGAGAGAGAGAGAGAGAGAGGGAGAGAGAGAGAGGGAGAGAGAGAGAGAGAGAGAGAGAGAGAGAGAGAGACTTAAGGCAGGTTGACAGGCCTGCTGGCTAATTGAGAGACAAAAGCCTTAGCTCGTATGTGGAGTATGTTAAACATTCAAAGGCTGTCAACACAATTAATGTCAAAAGTCAACACTAAATGTAAGCAGGGAGGGAAAAATAGATAGAAAAAATGTTTGGAGTATATAATACCTCGGAGTAAAATTGCAAAATTTCAAACAGTGACACGTAAAGCTGATAGTGTTTCTTGAATGGCAGCTGAGAATCAGTAAGTTCCAGTCAGAACATAGGAAAAGGGAATGAGATATGTAGTAGGCTACCACTGACAGGTCAGAGACCAACCTTTCATATATTAACTTCATAATATCACATAAGTCAATCCTAAAATTGCAGTCAACTTTAGTTTTGAAATTACAGTAAATACTGCACATTTACAGACATTAACCTGCACTTTTTAAAAATACACATGCATCAGATTTGTAGGGATTAATTGCTTGTTTCTTTGGCCATCATATTTTCACCTAAACAATAAAATTTCACTGCATTTCATTCTTTATGCAACCAGAATTCTAATATCAAAATTCGTAACATAAAAAGGGAAGGATGCACACTCACAATGAGGTGCAGGCTACAGTCTGTTTTTCTGTTTCAGCCTCATGGCCTTTGTTTAGGTAATATCACATTTCTATCAGAAGTTACTTGTTTCCCTTTACGTTAAAGGTTAAATCTATATCATGGTTCATAAAATATTAAGAAATTGGATTAATCATGGGTTAAAAGTATAAATATTAAGACAATATGATCTAATCAGATTGATTATGACAATATCTTCTAGTCTTGTCTGTAAAAATGTTGTGTGCGTGTGTCCTAAGAGTTCCTCTTTTGTAACCACACATTGACATATTGCAGTTTCAGTAAACGTAACAGAACAAATGCACTGTGTTGAACAAGTCATAGAACATGGGGCTTTAGGCAAACGTCGTTCCTTTTAGGCTACAGGGGGCGCCATTCCGTCATAAAGTACATTACACATCTCATGCAACTAATGAAGTCTCAAATAAAGCAGTAGAGCTAACAACCCACAGCCCATCAGCTGTTGTATATCATCTCACAATTAAGGAGCCATACTTTTTATGGACCTTGGCATTGCAACTGTAAAGACCACAAAGGCTATTTGTTACTGTACACAAGAGGTCCTGGCTTCAGAAAGTAAAAACCCAGCCATGTATCCCTTCTGCCTGTGACAATTAACACAAGTGATTTCAGGAATGATCTACCTGCCTGGAGCCTCCACCTCTGCGTATTAGTTTTAATATTAATGATTATGAATTGATATTAATTAGTGTTTTTGTCTGACATTATGCTTTCAATACATGCCGTATGCCTCTCAGATCTGAAGGGTCTGACCACTTTTGGAGGTTGACACAGATATGTTGTATATTGTTTTAGCAGTGTGGGACATATCTGATTTCGGTGTGAACTTGGGGGCATTCCAAGTAAGTGGTTTAGTAACTAACCCAGATAAATGAACTCAAAGTAAGTGCAAGAGCACTATGGCTTAGTTGTACATTAATTAGTTAGTTGTGTCATTTACAAACTGGTGTGCAGTGGAACACAAATCATAAGATCAAGATTAAGACTGGAATAAGAATGTGATAGGTGTAGAACAGTCAGCAGTATTCTAATCACTCATTTTGCAGGTTTTACAAAACATCAGTAAAACTTTAAATGTCATCCAAATGTGGCTAAACTCCTTGTGTGTGAACTATTACTAAACTAATGGTTAGTAATTAGTCAGCTACCTCAGTCTACATTATAATAAAGTAATCTAGCTAAATAATTCATGAGGAAGCTTATTTTTAGTAAATTCTGATAACATCCATCACGTGTTTTTGTCACACCTACCGGAGTGTAATGTCAAGAGATGTAAAACTCCCATAAATTCCAAAATGACTGGTAAGACTGCAAGATCACATTGCAAAAAAAAAAAAATCAGACCTGTATTTGTTTCAAAACAGCATGAAATAGGCTCAATGAAATAAATAAACAATCAGAAGTAATCAAATTCCATGTCACTGATCGAAAGAGACAAATAAACAGGGAAAATCAGATTTCAGTGACATGCAAGCAAACTGCCAGATTTGGATCAGTGCAGTTTGAACACAGCCCAAGATATTACATTGCATTTAGCAAAATTAATTACATGGGATAATGTTCTGCAAGGTGGTTCGTTACTTCCTTCCCTTTCATTCCTTCCTTCCACACTTAGCCTATTGGGGATGCAGCTGCTGGGGATGACAAGACTGTTTACCTGTCTTTTACATGTCAGCTGTCTTAAATTAGAGCATACTAAAAGTGGTTTTCGCTAAAATATCTATACAATGGTTGCACTGTTTATTTAAGTGTACTATTTATAGCAAGCATTTTTTATTTAGGCTACTTCTTGCTCATCCAAAACCGCACTCTTTTTTCAGTCTTTCATGTGGCCTTTCATGATACACTCTGAATTCCCAACTATGGTAGGGCACTGTCTTGCCCTTGCTATTCCTCATGGTAACACTGGATATGGGTTTCTTCATTCTAAATTCAGTCAACATGAACAGGTGAAGCGCTGTGCCAACTACTGTTCTGTCTAAACAAAGGTAAAAAAAATATATATTTTTCTCAGTTAGGCTACGTCTGGGCTACCTATAGACAACAAATGCTTTAGTAAAGCCCATATTTAATTTTCTGTTGTCAAATCTTACATTGTGAATCGACCGGCGATGCTTTACGTTGGTGTGAAATATTTGTTAGAAGATTAACCTGCAAAGAAAAGTTACACGTGTATAGCAGCCTGGTGAGACAGGCCGCACTGCTTTACTCCGCGACGGAGGATTACAGTCACTAGCTGCTATATGTTCTTCTCACAAACATTCACCACTCGTACTCTATGCTCGTACTTCGGAGACACAGCTAATAGTCAGGGGAATAATCCAATCATGATACACCCTCCCTGGAATTGTAGTCCAATCATCAAACTAGCAGTAAGAGCAAACCCTCCCCTTTACCAGGACTCTCGGAGCCGAAGGATAACTGGCTGAATGAACGTAAAAACGTTCCTCGATTTTAGAACACGACACAATTTGTTAATTTAGTCTTAATCTGAATATTGTCACAGATTTGTTTTATAAGATCCAATGCATAAAGTGTTACTAGTGTCAAACATGCGTATATATCCACGCAGTCAAAGAAGAGGACCGCCGAAAACGGAATTAACGTTATTTCTTTTTATTTAAAGTGAGGCTTGTTTGTTTATCAGTTACTTATTTATAACATTTAGCTTGCTAGCTAGTGAGGAACAATCTGTCGGACAACAGGACGGGGCTGACAGCAGGCCAGTCGTCAATTTGATTTCTGAAACTGTGAGTATCAAAGTGTTTGAGGGGAAACTAGCTAGCGAGCTAGCTATCTTGACATGGCCTCAAGATGGCTAACAGGCAGAGCTAACCAATCAGATAGTGGGCTAAGCTAACTGGCCTGTGATCTCACTGTTGAATGAGGTTGTGGATGTTGTACAGTCTAATCTACGTTCTATCTGTCAGTCTTCCCCATTCTTTCGTTCAGTGTGAATAATCGTTTCATAACTGTTCTGTCACACTAAAAGTTGCCATTGCCTTACATGATTATGGCTAAGACCATACCGTACAGATAACTAGCTTGCTAGGATAGGTTAACGCTAGCCAGCCTTGGTTTATTGGCTTACGTGCCATCAACAAACATGCGCGCATCAGGAATAATCCAATAGGCTCCAGTATAATATTAGCAAGGTGCATTATGTAATCAGCTATCTTTCTTCCATTTTTATATGCCGAGCGCTCCTAACCACCTAACAGAATATTTATGTCCCTCTCCCTCATCGTGGGGCCTTCTAGGTAGCTTCGGTTTGCCCTTGGCGCTCTGCGAACTTTTCTCATCTGATTTCTCAATACTGGCGGCTGGCAACGGGTTGCTCATAGCTCGGGGCTTGCTGGAAGCGTCTCACGCAGTCTTCACCGGTGTGTCATAAATACACATGTCGGTCATGTTAACGCAGGTCTAAAGTGGGTTGTTTTTTGTTTTGTTTTTAGTGGCTTAAATTGTGGCAGGTATTTGCTGTGTCCACATTACATTATCTTACCACTAACGAAATCACGTCATTGAAGGCACACTTGTTGACTAACTCGCTAGAATAGATAGCTAACAAAAGTTAGCTAAGTATAAGGCTAGCCACTTTAAGGTCCTGCTTAAATCAGTAGTATGGCGCAAGGGATTGGTGAGACAGTAACCGTTTCCGTGTTAATTTCTCCGTGTCAATTGACACAAGACAAACTATCTAGCACACGACTGTATATACACTTTATTCGTCCAGTTATGCAAAAAACAACATTCTGGACTTAAAATCACGAACAACTAGGCTAGCCTAGTATTAAAGCACCTGAAAACAGAAGAATTTGCTGAGAAATCAGGAAGGTTGTGTTCGCTTTGGGAAATCTTTCAATTGTGAAATGTTAGGCCAGGAGACTATTAAAGCAGTTTAAAACGCTCAGATTTGCCAGTGTCTCTTTAATGTCCATAACAGCATGCAATGAAATCGGCGGCGTGAGCAGGAAAATGCAAATGCAAAATGTTCTGAGTGGTTCTGTGTTTGAAGATGTGTAAACGCCATCGATTTACAAAAAAGCACAAGGTTTCTATCAGAACAGTTGTATTACGCTGTAAGCCATCTACAGTGGATTTTATGTGTTGGGAAGGAGTCTTGGAACACGTCATCCTGTCTCCTGCGATTTATGGTGTGCTCAGCTTTTTTTTCCTTTTTACTTCCCCTATGATGGGTTGTGTCTGGCTTGTATGGTTGTATTTCTCGTGGTCCTGTTGACCCGTATGCTAACTTTGGCCATGGGGATGTGATAACACTCACTGACTGTAGTTATGTGTTGTCTAAAATAACTTCCCCAGTCCGTGCTCCTGAAGTAAATTGGTTGCCTATGTGCCAATCCTCAGGAGAGAGCATTGGCTGTTCTCACTATAGAACATGTAATAATATTCAGTTCTTATTAAGAATGCTGTGAGTTGCCTACAATTTTCTCCAGCAACAAGGCAAAGTCTCTCTGATAAGATTGTCCATGTTGAGCATGGCTTATAAGTATGTAAAGAATGTCTCGTGAACCACCCTCCACCTGTTTCTAAAGAGAAACGAGAGTGACTGTCCACATCACACAAATTTAGCTAAGGACAGGCCTTATGTCTTTTAATTGCTGAAGTTGTTTTGAACTATGTGGAGTGGGATTTATTCCTTTGCTTCATCAGATGTTGTTGTCTTTCAACAGTCTGCAACGTTATTTCTGACATTATAACATTCACCCGAACCATTTGTTTTCAGGTTGTTGATTCTTGTCGTGGAAAAAATGGGGTTCCCAAATGTCCTTCATGAAACTGCAACATTAGCTGATCATTGCTTTTATCCATGAACTCCGTGTAACAGAGCTTATTGGCCTTCAGTATGAGCTTTGCTCCTTTTGATGTTTCAAACTACCCATAGTGACCCTGGATAGATAAGTGGATAGGACAGGGCTCGACTTTATTGGGCGGTGGTGGGGGTATTTGTTGTCATAGATTGGGGTAAGGTGTGCTGAATGAGCTGTCAAAAAATGCAGAGTTGTAGACTACTAGAGAGAGGCAGAAGAGGATTTGGTAGCTGGGAAATGAAATAGCCCTTTTGCAGGCTTTGTGCCATGTTACTATTGTGGTAATTGTGATAGGCTAGTCCTTACCCTTAACTAAGAATAGAGTGGATCTCATTTGTGCATTAAGGCTGGGACTTCATGTCATTTTTGTGGCTTGATGTCAAATCAAAAGAGGTAGACTATCTTTATTTTCTCTTTAGGCTATCTTCTTGTTTCTAAACTCACAGCTGGCATCTACAGATGGAAAGAGGCTGGGTGGAGGAGTGATGATCTCTCTCCTCTGCTGGGTGAAGTGATGTAATGGCGGCACAAAAAGGATTTGGAGTTTGATTTAAACCTGGGCCAGGGAGTATTGTGGCTAAATGCCAAATCGAGTTACGCACTATTTTTACTTGCTCTTGTGGCCATCTCATTCCTAAACTCACAGCTGGCATCTACAGAATAGAAGAGACTGGGAGGACTTGGGGGTGGAGGCATCTAGACCAGAGGTGTGAGGCTGGCCAGGGGATGGCTGTCTAGGCTGAGAGGTCCTCTGGCAGCTTCACAGACGGAGAAACTTGGAAGAGAGACGCGACTAGTGTGACTAAAGGCCAAAGCCAAATTGGCGCAGTGAGTGTTTGTGTTCTAAACTAGAGCTATGGATGTCGGTTGTGTCCTTCACACAGTCCAGCAGCTTGGCGGTAGGTTTTATGGTTCCTAGTAGTGTTGACTTTTTGTTGTCGTTTTCATTACTTTAGGTTTGTTTTTTGGAAGCTTGGATTCTTGTACTTGCTGTGGTAAAGCTCCATTAATTGCAATGTAATGTGATGACTTGGAGGTTTAACTTAGCTGTTTCTGAACTAACCTACACTTTAACTTCTCAACACCTGAATAACAGGGTGATCTACAAATCAAGCTGTTTAGTCTTCTTGTACCAGACTGATATAAACTGTGTATTGTGGATGATCAGTCATTTAGCAGTTAGTGATTTTATAGTTGTTGCTAGGGCTGGGTATTGCCAACAACCTCACGATACAATACGTATCACGATACAGGGGTCACGATACGATACGTATTGCGATACATGTTTATCCCAATACATGACCTTCAAGGCAATACATATCCCAATATTTTACATTACTTTACATAATTTTTTTAAGAAACCAGTCATATGTATACCCAAATGATTTTTTTTATTATGCTGGATAGCAAAAATGCCAGACTGCAGTGCAGTTACAATGTAATGCTGCCTTTGAACTCATAAACAGTGGCAATAACAACAACAGTTGATCTACATGATCTGGTTTTAAAACACTTCTCTCAGCTGTAAATGTAAATGTAGGACAAAGAAATGTAAAAAGGAGTGACAATGAATAAATATGAATGCTGAATGATGAATGAATGATGAATAAATGTGAAATATCGATACTAACCCCTCCGTAACGATACGTGTATTGTGAAGAGGCCCGCAACGATATATTGCCATATCGATATTTTGAACACACCACTAGTTGTTGCTGTGACATATTTGCTTTCGTTTGCATCAAAACTGTAGGTTACTTATAGTGTAACTTTGCCACTTGGACTAAAAGTGTAACTTTCCCTTTGTAAAGCAGGTTGAGACTCTAGAAGGAAATTGAAACTGTATTTGTCAAAATTGCCTGCAAAAAGAAAGCTAACTTTTATATTTCTTATTAAAACAACTGGGTAATGCTAAGCTAGTGCTTCACAATTATGTAATATGTGCCACAAGCAGTCATGGCCGATTTTTTTTTTTTTTTGTTGTTGTTTTTTTCTTTTTTTTTTTTCTTTAGTTGACCATCTCATCAGTAATCAGAGTTTCATCCTAATTGTTAATGCGAATTTCAGTTATTTGAATAAGAAATCCTTACCTGGAAACACATGAAATTAATCATGCATTAATCTTTACGGTTTAAAAAAGCTGCGTTATGGGCATGTTTATCACTATGATTGCTCAAACTTAAACCCAACAGCTGTCTCCTGACCCTCAGAAAATCTTACATGGCCTAAAAATGTCCTGGCTTATTGTCAAGTGAGCATGGATTGTCTTTAAGTGCCGTGGCAGGTTTGATGGCGTCATATTTTGGTTTGATGGCATGAGCAAACTCGGAACACTGGCCATTCATCTCCTTTTCGGAGAAACAAAACTGGAGATGATTCAATGAATTCACGTGCCCTATCCTGTTTCTGCTTGTGGCTACTGGAAGATGCAGTAGGCTATCACCTGTAGGTGGGTCATCTGAACCACCATCATTTGTTGCTGACATTGAACTTTTGTTCCCAGATATTAAAAAGGGATCCATTATTCTTATCACTGTCGGTAATCATGTGATTGCATTAAGATGCTGTGATGGCTAACTTGTAGGTCTGTTATTTCATAAACGCAGAGAAGGTGGTTGTTTTGCTATTCTACATTTTGTATCATATACTCAAGTTTATGTAATAAGTTGCAAGAAACCTTAATACTGGATAATGTTAATATTCCATTTTTAACACTTTTAATGCTTCAGTGTAACTGTTAATGGCCGGGTTTCCCAATAAAGAACCTTCTTAACGAGTTAAGAAGGCACTTAAGAAGAGGTCGGCTAAGAGGAAGCGTTAAGATAAGAGTGTTTCCCAAACGCCTTCTTACGCCCTTCTTACCAACGTCTTAAGAACCGTCTTACCTGCCTTCTTAACTGAAGCGCAATGAGCAATCGATCTCAGAATGGCCGATTGGAGCGCATAGTTACCATAGTAAAATCAAAGATTTTAGAGCGCTACTCTAGAATCTTTGGTAAAATGCTTCAAACTGAAGTGGTATAACACGTGGCGTCTGACTGAACTCATCAATAAAATACCGGCTAAAGGTATGACATTTGTCGTCACGACACAGAAACATGTGACACATATAATAATACCGAAACAAAGACCAGGGAAATAAATATGGAAACACAAAATGAAATCAGTATGTCATTACATTTAATGTGTAGGCTATATTCGTATCTGTCTGATAGAAATCTGCTACATGAGGAGAATATGTGTGAAAACCGAGAAATTGGCGTCCCCTTGTCATGAACAATAGGGAAAAGGGGGAAACACGATCAGGAAAACTGGACGTACTGCATTAATATCTCCTTGCTTACTGTCACAATGCTTTACCTGCCTGAGAGGGGTGCTGTTTTCACTGTTTTTTCGCTAAGAAGGGTGTTAAGAAGGGTTCAGAAACTTCTTAGCGATCCTTCTTAACGGCAGGTCTTCTTAGGCTAAGAAGCATTTTGGGAAACGCGGCTGCTTCTTACGGGAGCCTTCAGAAGGGTCTTAAGTAGTACTTAGCGCTAAGAACGTCTTAACTGCGTTTGGGAAACCCGGCCATTCATGTTCTTTGGGAAATTTTGATGTTAAAAGATGTTTACTAAAAGAGATTGATATTTTTCCCTTTAACATACAACAACAATAAGATAAAGAGAAAAATAATTTATACATTTCACAGTGAGTTGGAGATTAATTTGCATTTCAAAGCGTGAAGTTCTAATGCCTGACTGACTCCACCTCTCATCATCTTCAAAGTGCTGTAACATTTCATCCAAGGCACATGGAAACAAAATTCAACCTGTTTTGTAAACTTCACATCTTGTACTATCTTGTACTATCTACTATCTATAATACTAGATGTGCGTTGTAGAGATATAGTAAGTCTCTATAGATGTTTACATTCGCGTACTCTTCATGTGTCTTTGTGAACTAATGTTGTTTTTAAAGTTACCACATCATAATTACAGTATTTACATTGATTGGGGTAAGCTCAACAGTCCAAAAATCTCACTCAACGAAGAGTAGGGCCTCCTCTACCATGCTGTCTGGTATGATCCTCCTCTGTTGCACATATAAATTAAGATTAGCTACGGAATTTTAGTATGTTTTTTTTTTTTTTTTTTTTTGTCTTTTCTCATGCTGTTGTCATTGGGCAGTTCAGTAAGGACATTTTTAAACACTATGTTTTGTCAGTGGGAGTAGGTATTACTAGCTGCAGTGTTGTATACATTTTCAATCAAACTTGGACCAGATTCTTCATAAATACAATAATAATAATACATTTTATTTGAAGCGCCTTTCACGGTACCCAAGAACACTGTACAGTAAGTAAAATAGTAGCGAGACAGACTGCAACATACACACGCCAAACGCCACCACCAAAATCATACACAAACAATAAAGCAAGAGACAAGATAAATATCAATCAAAATAATACAATTACCTAACAGTCAGCACTATGTTTAAAAAGCCAGGTTGAAAACGTGGTTTTGAGCCTAGTTGTGAAGGTGGAGAGTGAAGTGCATTGACACAGTCCATACAGACATTAAATGTGAGCAAGAGAAATTGCTCTTACTATGCCATGTTCAGTTGGGTTCAGTGCAGTTAACAACTGTTACACCTAAACAAGCCAGGCCAGTGCCTCCGTTGTAGAGGTCGTTCGATATGGATTTTTTTCATGGCTGATGTGATATCGATATTTTCAGCCAATGAGCTGACAATGTGTTTATATACCTGTATATAAAAACATGTAAAACATATTTTATATATATATTTAATTTACTACTTGTGGTGTCTCTTTGTCCTTCAGTTTGTGCCTGCACTGCACTGTGCATGTACTGTTAGCTTTTGGTATTACACAGCCTGCGATGCAAGGACAACACAAGCTAGTAGAGATGTCGTCAAAGCTATAGGAAAGCCTGCATACAGGATGGTGATATGGACCTTTTTTGACCATTTTCCAGTCATGACACCTGTTACATGTCATGCCTGCATGTTCCAAAACAGTGGAAATATATCAAAGGTAATACTTCTTCATTATTTTCCCAAATATTTCCATTGTAGTTACAGTCATTGGGCACATGTCATCATAGACCTGCTATATTTTGTACAGGATTAACAAAATGGCGTGTAGACCTGAAGTTGACCTTTCTCTTTTAAAAGAAATGACCTTCTTCTTGAAGAAAGCACCTCAGCCTCATTTTGTGCTCGCAAATGTGCATCTTTATAAATTGGCCTAAAATTATGCAGATATCAGCCAATGTAGATTGTATTTCACTAGAGTACCCCAACAAGCATCTCTCCTAAGGCCTGGCTTACCTCAACCAAATGTTCCTGTTTTCCAGTCAGTCGTGAGTCCAAGTAAGTCCAAGCAAATGTATGACCTGGGAGAATAGCTAGACTGCACAAAGTGAAGTGAAGTGTTTCTACTATGTTGGCAGTGGATGTAACTTTATTTCACTTTTATATAACCAAAGAATGGACATTTTCCCAAGACGTTGTGTAGAACTCACAGGACCCACACATTCTTCCAGAAAGCTCTGTCTCCATCTAGCTATTTGTGTATTTGATTTGGCTCCTGTGGCCCACTCCACCACTTTATGGATGGGCAGCTGTAATAGAGCAGGCAGCCGATGAAGACATGGGGTCATTAATCGACAGAGTTTTGTCCAGTCAGCTTGGTTGTTTTAGGAAACTGCTTAAGAGAGTTCTTAATGTAGTGTACACTGTTGAGTTTCGAGTTGCATTAGGGATTTAGAAAAAGAATCCTGAGTTGTTGAGGTTTACAATAATGATGTGTATCCGACTGGTATGGTTTGAGTGTAGCTGTGTTTGTGCTTGTCTGTCACAGCCAGCTGTGTTGACATTCATCCTGTGGCCTTCCTGGTGTTCAGCTGGTTTAGTAAAATTGCCCTGATTGATTCATGGGATGAGTGACAGTTGTATTTTTCCTAGTAATTGCATAAAAATTACTTTCATGCAAGCGTAAAACGTATGCATTTACTGCTGGTGCACCATAAAATTGCCACTTTTCTGAGAAAACTCAAGATGATGGCAAGAGACAGTAGCTGGCAGTCGGTGTGGTGGTAAGTCCTCTGAAGTCTTTTTGTTGTGCTTTATTTCCTCAACCCTGTTTTAAAAAATTAGGTCATCAATCCAGAGGCTCGGGATGACCACATACACACACAGCACACAATGACAGGACTATGGTAGAACTTTGCCTACAAGAAGATCCCTGAAGGCTTTTGGAATCCCTTTTTTTAAGATATTAGACATCCTAAATTCCAGCCTCTGCTCACATCAGATGTACCCAAAGGATTGTGTTCTCTATAGAGTCGGTCGCTGGCCGGAGGGTGTGTAGGGTTGAATTATAGCCAGTGGACTATGTAGTGGGTACGGAGTATGGAATGCTGTCCAGATAGACGGGTGTGTTCCACATCAGGGGGTTTGTTATGCATTGAGGGGCGTGTTGCAGATACATGGGTGTGTTGCCCAGGGATGTCTTCGTGTTGAAGAATGAGGAGGGGTGTGCGGACGGAGAGGATTGTTGCAGTGTGTGAATGGGGTGCGACCAATCTGCTGCTCGTGTAAGTCAAGACGCTGCCACCGGCGGGGGTATAAATAATCCTGCATGCACTCTGCGGCTTGGGGGTGGGATGGAGGCCAAGTGACGAGTACTGAGACCATGACGATGCACAACAGCAGTCCAGTCCATGCCCACTCCCCTTCCCCCCCACACATACACTACCAACCCAGCGTTTTACTAAGTGCTTTAAAGGAACAACTGCCAACTTAACACATCTCTTTCACCCTAGCCAAGTTGGCCCAATAGAACAGTAATATTAGACTTAAAAATTAAGTGATTAAATTATTGAAATAGGTTCATCAGTAGACACTGAATCAGTTGCCTTCCATTCCTTCTAGGAAGCATTTTAAACAAACACAGTGCAAAGGACTAATATGAATAATTTTGGAGCTGTATCTTTCTCAACCATTGTCCCACACCTTCTGGACAACCACTGCCTGAAGTAACACATTTCCTGCAGGAAACACTTCAGCTCCCGCTTCTACCCATGCTAGGCAGCACACTGGGTCCCTAGTTCCAGGCTGCAGACTCCCCCCTGCTAGCGCCACCACCCTCTGACTGCTGCTCCATTAGGAGCCCCTCCACCCTCCCAGCCCCCACCCAAGCCCCCACTGGTCTTTTTTGGGAACATGCCTGCCATGCTTGTCATGTGTGGCGTGGAACCCACCCCACACCGCGGGGGTGAGCTCCTGGGAACGGAGTGCTTCAGCAGTCAGCATGTGGGCTACATTTGTACAATAAATTGCAATTACAACGAATACGCTGTAAATTCAAATACATAGCATCAGAATGTCTGTAATTTATAACTGTGTATTGGTTCCTGAGGGCTTGATGATTAGTTGTTTCATTTCAAGTAATATTTTTTGGTTGTTACCTAGTGCTGTTTTGGCTGAGGTGTTTAAAAAATGAGCCCAATGGGAGAGCTGATGGCTGGCCACTGCCCTTCCATCGCTCCTTGTGACTCCCCCCTGACCCTGCTGGTTTTAGGGTTTGCCATCAGCACTCTGGCACAAGGTTGCTTTGCTCAGGCCTGCGGTGCCCAGTATTGCATCGAGCCACCTCTTGGATGGGCATTTCAGAACCTATTTGTGGATGTTTGTAATGGTCTTAACGGTTGAAGTTTTTCCCAAAGCAGCTTAAAGCTCTTGCACTTTGTAATCCAGCCTGGAGATGGACAGTGAAGAAGTGCGTTACCTGGCAGTGTTGTGACGATTGTTTGTTTTGGACAGTTCAGTGTGATTTTGACCATTTTGAGGAAGAATGTGATGTGTGTGCAGAGGGCTATGATGTCTGTCTGTCTGTCTTTCTGACCGTCCGTCTGACCGCCCGTCCACTCAGAGAGGTGTGACACTTGACTTTGCAGGTCATCAGGTCTTAATCACACCCTTAATATGTCACTCATTTTGTTTGTGTTGGCATCCATTGTTACTGGGCCTGAGTCAACATGGCTGCACCTGTTAACCTTTTCTGACAAGCACCATCCAGCCCAAGTTCCATTTGTGAATGTTATTATGAGAATATAGGACTAGGCTATCAACTATAGTAAGCGGGACCAGAGAAAGATTGTTCATTTCGATTCAAAATCCAAATAAATACATTCCCCCCTCCCTTTTCACCACCCTCTCCTTTCTTTGTACAGCAAAGAGATCTCAGTGCTGTTGGTAGAAAAAAAAGATAGAAGGTTTGATGCAACTGAATAATGAACTGGTAACACTAACTGAATGGGGCATAGAAACTTCTGTTTTATTTTCCTATGCCCCAGTAAGTGAGAGTTAGCAACTGGTTCATTATTTGGTGTATGTGGAATCATATTTTCTCATTCTTTTTCCTATCAGCTGCACCCTGTGACCTCAAACAGGTCTATAGAACACCGAACTTCTCATTTAATCTTGATGGCTTAATTTGTCTGTGTATGTTTACACAGAGAACCATAATGATGTTGATAACTATGACTGGCAATATGAGTCCACAATGAAGAATGTTTTTTTTAATGCCAAGATGTGTGATTGTGTGTGAACTGCAAAAAGGGTTGTCCTGTGAATTTGTAATGGATTCCCATTGGCTGCGGTAGTTTTTATTGGTAATCAAATCGCTGTAAAAGTAATACGAATAATATTGTTTAGCCCTGTTACTATCGCTATAGTTGAGGTGGGAACTCTTCATCCACCTAAGTTACAACAATTTATGTTTCTAATGTTATCACTCGTTTTGAACCCACAGGCCTGATGTCCTGAGCTATGGGGGCATTCCTGGACAAGCCCAAGACAGAGAAGCACAACGCGCATGGTGCAGGCAACAGCCTCCGCTATGGCTTGAGCAGCATGCAGGGGTGGCGCGTGGAGATGGAGGACGCCCACACGGCTGTGGTGGGGCTGCCGCACGGCCTGGACGACTGGTCCTTCTTCGCCGTGTACGACGGCCACGCCGGCTCACGCGTGGCCAACTACTGCTCCAAGCACCTGCTGGAGCACATCATCTCCAGCAGCGAAGACTTTGGGCCGGGCCCCGCCGACGTGGAGGGCGTCAAGAGCGGCATCCGCTCGGGCTTCCTGAAGATTGACGAGTACATGCGCAACTTCACCGACCTGCGCAATGGTATGGACCGCAGCGGCTCCACGGCGGTGGCCGTGCTGCTGTCGCCCGAGCACCTGTACTTCATCAACTGCGGCGACTCGCGTGCCGTGCTCTGCCGCTCTGGCCAGGTGCGCTTCTCCACGCAGGACCACAAGCCCAGCAACCCGCTGGAGCGCGAGCGCATCCAGAACGCCGGTGGCTCCGTCATGATCCAGCGCGTCAATGGCTCACTGGCTGTCTCACGTGCCCTCGGAGACTACGACTACAAGTGCGTGGACGGCAAGGGCCCCACGGAGCAGCTGGTGTCACCTGAGCCCGAGGTGTTTGAGATCGCGCGCTCCACAGAGGAGGACGAGTTTGTGGTGCTGGCCTGCGATGGCATCTGGGATGTCATGAGCAACGAGGAGCTGTGTGAGTTCGTGCGCTCGCGCCTGGAGGTGTGCGAAGACCTGGAGAAGGTGTGCAACACAGTGGTGGACACCTGCCTACACAAGGTACGGAAGGTTACACGCATGCACTAATATCGCAGTATAACTTACACTGTATGCTCTTGCACTCATCTTATTTGCAATAAATTGTACATTTTCATTAGCTATGCTGTTAGCATATCAACATGTTTGGCCAATGTAACCCTGCTGCAATAGATGCCCTCCTTCACAGTAGGGCTTTGACATCGAACTTCGTTATTTGAATATAATTCAAAATTTTACAATGCAATTTTGTGAATGCGTTTGCTTGTAAATGTTGTTTTCAATTCAGATTCTTCACGCCAATTTTTCACGCCTGGTGAAGTTGTCAATCGCGAGCGTATTATGCTATTATTAGTCATCTGGGCTCCTGTAGCGTCCTGGTTCGCGTTTGGTTTGCATACCAAAACAATGGCCTCGCCAGAAACAAGCACGCCTGCGGTCATGACGAGGAGTTCGAAATTTACACTCTTGACCATTTGAAAAGCATCATGTGAAGCTAGTTTAAGTCTCCAAAGCAAGAGGGGAAAATCACAAGTAAGGACAAAGTGATATGCCTGACTGTTAACAAAAAAACGTGACACCGTGTTGTTGAAAACATAATTGGCTGCCTATAGACTAGGTTCCTGTAAGCTTGTGTATTTCCAATAGAGCGTTAACTGTGTCATAACAGCATCTTTTGTTATATTCCGCTCATTACATCTTCACTCCGACACTGAACATCTTGTTACAGTTTTAACACACGCATAAATACTTAGCCTTTCGTGCATGTAGTCTATTGACATTGACTGATACACTGCCCCCTGGTGGAAAACTTCAGTTTGATACCAATATAGGTCTTACTGAAGACATTTCATTGTCAAAATATTATTAATACATGTTCGAATATATTCGAAACTTCATAAACAAATGAACTTCGAATATGATTTCTGGGCAAAAGTCAAAACCCTACTTCACAGCATAGGCTACTCACTGAGATGGAACAGTTACATTGAAAGACATTAACACTGAAAGACATGAACACATGTGTAAGTATCTGTTTTTTCAAGTTATGCTGTTATTGCAATATTAAGCAGTGATGTTATGTATTGCACAGTCTCCCTACATTGTGCAGCTTAACTACATGCTGTATGACTGCTCACAAGAGCATGCACATGCACTACTTTGGAGTTGAGTCTCCAGACGCAAAATTAATTCTCCTGCAGTGGAAGGACATGTAATCGAAAAAACAAAAGTTGCTAAACAAAAGTTAAGCAGTTGTTGAAACATGGTATCTCAGATTATGAAGAGAACAAGTATTTTGCTGCAAGTGCTGCTTTAACTATGTGTTGGTTTAATGTAACAAGCACTGCTTTAATGATAAACCTGAAATGTCAATCCTGGCTTCGGGAAGTAAACAATCTTCAATGTCTCCCTTCTGTTTGTGTACTTCAGGTCACAGGTCATTTCACTAATTAGCCTCGCTGATCTACCTGTTTGATGATTTATGTGCTCATTAGGATTAGCTGGCTCAGAAAATGGTCGGATCAAATATATAGCAGGGTTTTTAATTTCGGAAACCAGGACATCCACCCCTTGGGTCCTGGTTAGCAGTAATTCATATGTCTGAGATGCATTGTGAGGCTGTTTGTGTTTGTTATCAGGGCAGTCGAGACAACATGAGTGTGGTGCTGGTGTGTTTGCCCAACGCCCCCAAGGTGTCAGAGGAGGCTGTGAAGAGGGACGCTGAATTGGACAAGCTCCTGGAGTCTCGAGTGGAAGGTAATTGCGCAGTAGGATTGTACCTAAAATATCCATATTGTGATGCATTGTGGCATACTTCCATATGGGTACAGGATCAAATAAAAACTAAAAGCGTATCAGTCAACCAAAACGTTAAGCTCAGGTTAATAGCTGTCAGAATTGAAACTAAATTAGTCTTTTCCCTGACACAGGTTTAAAAGTGTGCAGAGACTGCTCTGTCCCTTTCTTTATAAAACTTGAATGTACCATGTGGCCACCTGTCACCAAAGATGTACTAAGAGGCTATCAGGACTTTGATGTCACCAAGTGCTAGTGATTATGCTGCTGAGCAGCCTGTTGTAGCATAGTGGTCAGGCTATCATCTGTACAGCTAATGGTGGCCTGGTAACTGATTTGAACTAAACTCAGAACTGCAATTAAAATAGATTTACATGGTTTATTTGCTTAGGCTTTGTTGCCCAGATAATGTTTAAAGGTGTCGTTCCTCAGGAAACCTGTTTTTGAAATACGATAGGTCACGCGAGTTGCATGTGCATGCTGCACGTAAAAAAATGTTGTTCTATCCCGATTGCCTCCATCCTTCAATGAAAGACAATAGACGGAATAACGAGCAAATGAAAAAAGGGCAAACTAAGTGACGTAAGTTTGAGGAAAAGAAAAAAAGCCATGCCATAGTTGTGATTAACGGAGGAGTCTCATTGCAACACACATTCACCTAACAAAATATAGGTAAGTGTGTGTTTGTTTAGAACGTTTAAATCTTCTATTTGGTGTGCTATGACTGAATGGGCTTTCAATGATTGTAGCCTGTGTCTAGCATAGCTAGGCGCACCAAAGCATTTTTTTACCAAAACCGGCTCACATGGCATTCAGTAATACTAGAGACACCTCAAAATTAATGAAAAAATGATGCTGTGACACTTTATGCCTACGAGTGTGAGAAGTGTAGGTTAGATTATTTTTACTTTAGCCTCAGAAAACAGCATGCACTGAACCCATGTGCACACAGCTAATTGACAAATTAAGGTGTCTGCAACTCTGTGTCTGCTCTGCGAATTTGCCACAGTTTTATAATATCTCTACGAATTCCGCCTCCATGCATGGATGCAAAGTGCATGGGAGCAAATCAGTCGATCAATGAAATATTATTATTATTATTATTATTACTATTATTTAGCCTGTTATTGAATAATACATTGTTTACATGAAAAAAATATTGTTAAATACAGTGAAACCAGGAGAAGTTTGTGATGTAGATATTTTGGTCATGCCGCCCAGCACTAACGTGTACGTTGATTGACTTAGGCACATTTTAAAACCAAAAGAGGATCAGGGTTAAGAAAGGCCAAGCTGAAATATTTTAATTAAATAGGTTTTCATTTATTTATTGCAAGTTAAATCATAATCGCAACATTCACGACTTTAATCACCTCTTACTAATTTTCTCGGTATTGTGCAGCCCTTGTTCTGACATTAGTAGATCAATTTCTGACATAAAGTGAATGTTGATGCATATAAGACTGAACTGGTATGTCTAGGGTATCACTATAGGCGATGAAAGATTGCATAAGGGGCAGTGTGCTTGTTTGCATTCTGTGTTGCAAAAGGTATTACAGATCTATTCTATTGCACTACAGGTTGTTCAGCAGTCTGACTGCCTGGGGGAAGAAGCTCTTCCCCATTCTGGAAGTGCAGGCAGTGATGCTGCGGAACCTTGTACTTGATGGTAGTTAGGAGAATACTTCATGGGAGGGATGAGTAGTGTCTTTGACAATGTTCTTAGCTTTTCGCAGACAGCAGGTGCTATAGATGTCTGAGACTGGGGCCAGAGAGACTCCAGTGATCATTTCAGCTGGCCTCAGTATAGACGATAAAAGATTAAAAGCCAAACAAATAAATTTGTGGGCTCAGCGTGTATGAGATGTTCACTGTTCTCGTTCTAAGCGACGGAGCACTAATCCCCATCTCCTTTATTTGGAACACAAATAGTACCCTGGCATCTTCCTGGAAAAGTGGAAATTATTGCTATATAGATTGAGCAATGTGGAGACATCCTGCATTGACCTGTACATTAGCAGAAGACTCTGCGGCACGCGATTGATCCACTCTCGTTCTCGGCCCTGTCTTTTGTCTGCAGACCTCATGGAAAAGTCTGGAGAAGAAGGTGTCCCGACCATGGCCCACATTATGCACCACCTCGCCAAAGAGAGCATCCCAAACTTACCGCCGGGAGGTGGACTCGCCAGCAAGTAGGAACACATCCACCATTTTTAAGCATTTTACCATCGCTAACAGTTGGAGAAATGGCTTCATGTGTTGTTTTTTTTTTTGTTTGGTCTGTTGGTTGTTTATCTTTCGTGGAAATTGTTTCAGATGTTTTTGTGTGTCTCTACTTTGACACCTTTTGTGTATGTGTGTCACACCAGATAATATAAACATATCCACCATTTTTTTCATTAGTGTACCATTGCTAACTTGTAGAAATAGCCACACTTTTTTTTTTTTTCGTCTGCTTTTTACCTTTGCTGTTGTAAAAATGGCTTCAGACCTTTCTGTGTGTGTGTTTACTTTGACACCTCTGTGTATATCTCTCTCTCCCCCAGACGTAGTGTCATTGAGGCAGTGTACAACCGGCTCAACCCACAGAGAGAGGAGGATGAGGTGAGTCTTGCGCTTTCACCCGCATCTGTCTGCACTGCCCCTTTGTAGCGCTCGCCATGCTCATCTCACAGACGGCAGCACAGCGCAGGAGCCACAACCTTCAAGCTGTGGTTCTGTTCTTGTGTCTGGAGAGATGTGTTTGAAGAGGGCCAGTTCTTCAGGTTATGTTCATTTGTCACAACTTGTTTCCTTTTTCTAGACAAAAGGGGGATTATGCTCTTTTCACAACCCTTTACCTCAGCTGCTAACAGGCAGTTTGGGAGCTATTTATTTGATTTGAGAAATTGAGGACGATAGCGATCGATTCATCTTTGGGGGACAATGTGGGAGGTAATGATTTAAGTCATAATCCCCCTTTAAATTCAGAGGCGGTGTGGTGAGGGTGTGCCGCTACATTATTATAAGAGCTGAATTTCCTACCCCGTCCACTAGCCTCTCCTGTGTTTGCCTAGGATGATCTTGTGTGCAGGCAGGGTTCCCACTGGTCAGTACATTTTTGGGGAAATCTTGGAATTTTAAAACGGTCAGTACTAAAGATGGAACCTGGCGGAATTTGATGATTGTGGACAAAGTTGGGAGAATTTCGCAGTAGGAAGTTTGGGAAGGGCACATGTCTCTGCTTAGTGAAATCTTCTGTGAAATAATTAATTTCATTGAATTTTTTTTATTGTAGTGTCCTTCCTGTCGTACTGTTAACAAAAGGAAACAAACTTTTGGACTGAAAACACCTGAAACTGGACATGGCGAATACATTGATTTAGAAACGCATTGTTTCTTTAGCTCGGAGCTCAGGCGGTATTTTGTCCATATTGGAGGGTCAAGAAAATTCTGGTTTTTGGTCAAGTTTGACTTCCAGTGGTAATCCTTATAAGGTCTTAGGTTCTTAGAGTGTTCTTTATCAATTTAGAATGTCTTTATTAAACCTTAACTCTAAGGTAGGTTGGCCTTTACAGCCATATTCTGAAAACTGAAATTTCTTTACTGTCTTTTAAGTTCTGATGTGCCTGTTTAGAATGAATAAGTTCCTTAAAATTTTGTGAGTCATATGATCCCTGTGTTAGAGCCCTTAGAATCTAGTGTTGTATCTCTGTAGGGACTGATGCAGTGGGAACCTCAGGTTGGTCATTTGTGTGTCTGTGTGTGTCTGTGTGAGGTGGGTGGGGGCATGCTGGGGAGTTTTCACACCTACATGTTGTCACTTCCTGTCTACGTCTTGTGTCGTCTGGTCCCTGTTTTGTCTCCCACGTGGTAATGCACAGTTGGCCTTTGGGTTTGGGCAGTGGGAGCAGTCTGTCATCACATCCTACACACACGCACAAGCACACACACACAGGGAAAAGGGACAGAGCAGTGCCGGCACCCAGCCCTCTGCTCCTCTGTAGCCTCATATCGGGCACCAGGTCATACCAGACAAGTCTCTTAAATCGCCTTACACACTTTCTTTTTTTTTTTTTTTCGTTTTTTCTTTCTTTTGTTTCTTTCTTCTTTTTTCTTTCTTTCATTTTTTGTCTTTTTTTCTTTCTTTCATTCTTTCTTTCTCTCTCTACTTGATTCCCTTAACCTTCTATCTATCTTTCTCTCTGTCCCTCTGTCTCCTGTATCTCTTCTCTCTTTCCCACTCTCCCTCCTGCCTCACTGACACTGGGCTGTCTGGTGACCTCAGGATGGCGCGGGGGGTTCGGAGGAGGAGTCCTCGCGCGCCACGGCGGCCGCCCACCTGCTGGAGGCCCTGCGGCAGTTCCGCCTGAACCACCGCGGCGAGTACAGACACGTGCTGGAGGAGGCTCTGGCTGGCTACCGCCAACCCTACGCCGCCCGCCCACCACCACCCCCTCCTCCCTCTTCCTCCTCCTCCTCTTCCTCCTCCTCCTCCTGCCCCGGCCACAGGGAGGGAGAAGACACCGCGCCCCGCTCCCCACCCCCCTCCCCAGCCTCCCAGTCCTCCTCCTCTGAGGAGCTCCCGCATGAGGAGTCCAGCAGGCCCACCGCATGACCTCCATAGTTCCACACACACACACACACACACACACACACACACACACACACACACACACACACACACACACACACACACATACATACACATACATACACACACACACACCATGCTCCTCAACATCCATGCCATGCCCTTGCCCAGAGGAGTCTGGCAGGCCCACCACATGACATCCTCGATTCCACAGACACACACGCACACAGTCCACTCCACACTCCATATTGCTCCTCTTCCACCTCTGCCCTCTTCCTGAGTGAGTGATAGGCTCATCTCTGTGCACCATGGTCAGACGTGCTGATGGTTGTTGAGTTTACCCATCAGCAAGTGGCAGTGGATATTCCCCACCTAGGGCCAGAGTCTCCCCCCACTTCTGTCTCTGTGTTCCATATCTGACTGTATTACACAACATGGTCATTGGGTTCACGTCATATGCTGAAAGTAGCTCCACTCATTACAATCTGCCACCTAAGCACTTTAAAGCAGTCTAAAGCTGTAACTAGTTAGCCATATTCAAAAACCTACCTTCATTTTTAGCGTAGTCTGCAATGCAAATACATCAAGCTATGCAACCTAATGCTAGCATGGACCTCAACCTAGACAGCTGCCTCACGAAATTTCTCTGCACATTGTACAACCCACATCTCAAAGCCTCTTTTCAGTTGGCGCAGTCTAAAGTTTGAACACTATCGTAGTTCACAGTCTAAATATTATGCAGTTGGCACAGACTAAATGTTCTCCTGTCCTCCAAGTCTGCAGTCTGAACTTTTTTCCCTCCCTTTTATCAGTCTGCACCATAAACCTGCTCTTTACAATACTGGTTCCAGCATAATGCCAGTACACGTACCCTTTCACAACCCTCAGCTTACACAAGCCCACACAGACATACTGTAGCCTCCTGAGTAAGCACAGTGCACTCACTCTTATCTCTCCCGCTGGGCGCAGCAGGGGCTCTGCAGCAGTGGAGCAGAAAGTGGCGTCTACCTCTCCTCAAAGAGGGGGAACACTGCGCGTCATAGCGGGGCTTTCAGGGTTGGCCATTGTGAATGTTGGGAGGAAGGGGGTAGGAGGTTAGGTTAGGTAGCCATCTTGTGATACACATGTGATACACCTGTAGGATTTGTGCATCAGTTTTTGTGTGTGGGTGTGTGACTGAAATTTGTGTGAGCAATATAAACTTTACTAATTAAGTGTGGGCTTTTTTTTTTTTTTTTTTTTTTTGAGGGGATGTTTGGGTAGGTGGTGGTAAAGACAAGACTGTTTGCGAGATGTTTGTGTTCCATGTGTATGCTGTAATGAAACTACGCACTTAAATATGCTGAGTTTAGAGCATAGTAAAAAAAGCACAGTCCAAAAGCGTGTTAGCACTTAACCTGAGATCACCTTACAAGGCAAGTCCAGGAAGCTCTTATGTGCTGTTGTGCTATGCATCCATCATACTAATGTGGTGCATAGGCATGAAGTGCAGCAGGGCTTCAGTGCTCTTGGGCTGGCACAGCACTAACTGCTGTCCCCTGGCTGGAACCTTTGTGTGGAGTACTGCATCATTTTGCACAGTGCTCAGACCAGTGTGTATAACCAAAAATCTTTAACACATCTGAGTAGAAAGTGTTTGGAGAGTGTTTTGGAGGATTCTGGTTTATGATTTGCGACATTGAAGATATGTGGAATTTTGTTTTGTTTTTGACAGACATGCCTGTCATAACAAGAATGTATTGCCTCTTTGTTAGAGATAGTGGGACCTGTCTCATGACTTTGAAGCTTGGCTCATTTACAAGTTACTTTTACATTTGGTTTGTTTAATATTTTGTTTGTTGTTTTGTTCACACCATTAAAGCATTTTAATACAGTGTTAAGTGGTTTTGGTTTAGAATGCAGTGAGTCTCTGTGTTTTCTTGCTGTTTACCAGAAAGGTTTACAAATAAATCTTGTTGGACTATTTCTAGTGCCTGAGTGGTGGTGTCCCACCCCCACCCCCACATGACTTTGTTTCAAAAATGAGTCATCTTGGATCTCAGGTCAAATAATAAAGGGTTATGAAACGGATACAAAGTGTGTCGTCCTTTTATGATTCCGAAGTGTTCCACGACATTTCCCATGGTGCCTGATTGTGTCTTCCACACTGACTAAAATGAGAGGCATGTAAAACAAGGGGTCCCACAGTAGGAATCAGCTGATTTCTCTTGTGAAAAATACATCCTTCTCATACACATTCTGTCCAGTTTGTGTTTGTGTGTTATGTGTCTTATGGCTGTATCTATGTTTGGGGGGAAATATATGTTTGAGTCAATCCCTTTCGTCTTGTGTTTTTATTTCCACTGCTTGATAGAGTTTTTTTGATACCATGTGCATTTATACTTCATAAAAAGCCTCTCTTGGGTTCAGTGCAATTTTGGGACATTGTAAGTTGTGGAAAGAAAAGCAAGCCTTGGTGTTAATCTAGGCGTATCAGAATCTCACAGGGGTCATACATGTGGAAACTGTCCTGTTTTACTTTGGGAACAATAGACTGTCATGCACACTAGAGATGACTTGCTCATTACTTTTTCTTTGCACTCGTTTTGCTTTGTTTTCTGTATTCTTGCTGCTATCTTTTCTCCACCATTTGTCTCATTTCTTTGTCTTCTTTTTCTTTTCCCCCTATGACAGAACGGTGGCGACCCGGACGAGCCCTGGTAGCCTGAGGGACAAAGTTGCCTCCCTCCCATCTTCAACACCAGAATGTCCTCAGTCCACACAGAAGGAAATATCCCCATTCACATTTATTTTTGTTTATTTGGTTTTTTTTTTTTTTTAATTCCAAGAGATTCATAGGAAATGTTTTATTGCTGTGTTTGGTTAACACATAAAGGAAATGACACAAACATACAGACATACACACACATACAGTCAAATGGGCTGTTAAAAGTTGTGTTTTTTTGTACAGTAGATACAATTTTTCCCCAATCTTGCCTCACCCACTACCTTGAGATTACAGTGGCGCGTCCGCGAGGCGTTTCGGCTCAGGTGCCTCTTGTGGTGAACTCTAGATTTTTTTTTTCAGGAGCCTAACGAGGCAATACAGTGCCAACACCTTAATGGGTCCTTCTAAAGAAAAGGTGGGACAGCAGGCTTCAAGACTCACTGACTGTACGTCACTGATTGACTGTCTCTCACACACACACACACACACACACACACACCAATTGCACAGACTCTCAAATCGTTTGTCTTTCAGCCCTGGCCAAGACAAGCTAGTCCAACATGGTGCTGTGTTCTGGCTTCACACGTTTAGTCCTTCACCCTCCCCAGGCATCCTGCCTTGTGATCCCCTTTGCCGCCTTTGGTTCCAAGGGCATGTCAGCACCAGCACCAGCAGTGCACACAACCGCTTCCCCTTTGCTGCAGCAGCAGGTGTCTGCTTCTCTGCTCCCGCCTGCTCCACATGTGCTGTGTGCTCACTGATGCTCCTCACAGCTTCTAGAGGAGCTATCTAGCACAGGGGGGTGGTGGGCGGGGAGTGTCTGCGGAGGGGACCAAGAGAGGCACTGGGGCAGGGGAGGGGGGAGGGGGCAGACGAAGACCCTCATGGTGCCAGCCCTCCATCCCTTCCCTACTCTATCCACTGTATGTATCTTTGTGACATCTAGTCACATGATTTATTTTCCTCCATCTTGCCTTCTGTTTTTTTTTTTCTCTCTCTCTTTCATGGAACTGAGTTGTAGATTTTGAAATGGATGATTTTCTGTGGGTATGATTAAGCATTTTAAAGCTCTTCTGAAGAAAACTGAAGGGGTCAGATTGTATTGAATAATGGGTAATGTTTGGATTGCACTCACATTTGAATACAGAAACCTATATATGAAAATCAATAAACTATTTGAGAAAGTTGAGATTGTTAGAGTATTTCTACAGTACAGTGTAGATATGTTTGTAGATGTAACTCACCAGAAGTGCTCTGAAGAAAACAAAAAACACCAGAAGATAATGTTTAAGACCTCTTGCTGTCTCAGTCAGCCACCATGGGGTTATAGGAACACACTAACTCGTTGCTTGTGCAGCTCAAAAGCTTCACAACAGCAAGTGGCCACAACTGTGGACTCCAGACTTCGAGACCTATTTGTATGGGAGATTATCCCGACCACTACACTACACATGCACACACAAACACACACATACACTTGTGTAGAGCACTATTGTCTAGATGTATGTTTCTAGTGTGTCCCTGGTGGAGGTGACAGACTGTGTGCACTGTGCCTCAGATCTTCAGCTGCAATGTGACCGCTCATCTGGCAGTGCCTCTGCCAGTGTGTGTATGTATGTATGTATGTATGTATGTATGTATGTATGTATGTATGTATGTATGTATGTATGTATGTATGTATGTATGTATGTATGTATGTGTGTGTGTATGTATGTATGTATGTATGTATGTATGTATGTATGTATGTATGTATGTATGTATGTATGTATGTGTGTGTGTATGTGTGTATGTGTGTATGTATGTATGTATGTATGTATGTATGTATGTATGTATGTATGTATGTATGTATGTATGTATGTATGTATGTATGTGTGTATGTATGTATGTATGTATGTATGTATGTATGTATGTATGTATGTATGTATGTGTGTGTGTATGTGTGTATGTGTGTATGTATGTATGTATGTATGTATGTATGTATGTATGTATGTATGTATGTATGTATGTATGTATGTATGTGTGTATGTGTGTATGTATGTATGTATGTATGTATGTATGTATGTATGTGTGTATGTGTGTATGTATGTATGTGTGTATGTGTGTATGTATGTATGTATGTATGTGTGTATGTATGTATGTATGTGTGTATGTGTGTATGTATGTATGTATGTATGTATGTATGTATGTATGTATGTATGTGTGTATGTATGTATGTATGTATGTATGTATGTATGTATGTATGTATGTATGTATGTATGTATGTATGTATGTATGTATGTATATATGAAAAGTGGCGATGGAGTGTCCTCGAGGCCTCATTGGAACTTTACTGAAAAGGTGAATGGCCTAAACTGCCCTGGTGTGTAGCTTTAACGGGAGTGCTTAGATTTATAACTTTGATTGTACATGTCTGTCAATTTCCCCCACTGGTACCCAAAAATCCATGAGATTTTAAAAATGTTCTTTGCAGAATTAATCCAATGAAAGGTTGTGAAGATGATCTATTTTGTGCTCTAATCACCTCCCTCACAAACATAATGAATGAGTGAAATGATAAATGCAACCAAACGTTATTTATTAGTAGTGCTTTATTTATTCCCCCTGCCCACCCGCCTCTCCTCCTAGTGATGGCTCCGTGAATGAGGTGTTACGTTGGAAAACAGATTCCTGATCTCAGTCTGTTATTACTAATAAAGGATTTCTCCTGATTGACATTGACACTATGTGTGAGTTGTCTAATAATCTGAAGAATATAGCCAGTCATTATTATTGGATTGAATTAACATGCTAAGGACATGTATTTTGGATTTTTAAAAATGTTTTTACTGTATCAATCTTTTTTTGTGTCTCAAAAATTATCATCCCCTTTGCTATCAAAACAGATTAACGAAACCAAAAGGTTATCTTTGGCAGTCACAAGGCCGTAAAAACCCTACCCAATCAGACCTTAGATAGCTTATGTGTGTATCTCTACATAGGTTCCTGTTTAGGGAAGGAAGAGGTAGCCTGGTAACCCAGCCCCTTATACTTCATTTCATTTTGTACAGAGGGTCTGGCCATGCTGCCATTGACATTGCCGTATTAGGTCCCAGCCAATCCTAGCCAATCAGCTAACAGAGGGAGTGTTCATGAGCGATGACGTTGACTTTGTGTGCTACATTTGAATTGTAGTGCATAGGCAGGCTAATTGCATATGTGACGATCAGACATTAGCGATTGGCTAAAGGCAGAGTTCACACCTCGAGGATGAAATCATTTTTCAATACAGCACTGCCAGACCTTCTGTACAAAATGAAATTAAGTGCAAGGGGCTGGTTTACCAGGTGGAGGTGGAATTTGTTTCAAACTGTACTCTACTATTTTATTCTGTCTTTCCCATCATCACCTGCCCTAACTTAAAACAGTTCCTTGTAGAAATCAAATGTGTCTGAAAAGGGTTGCTCTGCGAGCAGGTGATCAGCAGATGTAGCAGAGGCACTGGTGCTTTTTCTTCTTTCCAACACTAGAGGGGAGAGGAGCTGCAGATATGTTCCTGCTGCCTCAGCTGAGTTTGTAGGAGTGTGCCTTGAATGTGGGATGCATGTGTAGGTGGGAGTGCGATAATGGGGTTTCTGCAAGTTACATAAGGCTGCACAACGTGTGCAGCGTCTGTGTTGTGTTCCTGTCGTCGCGCTCTGGTCAATCAAATCCAATGTAGGTACTGAGTGAGTCCTCAGAGTTACTGAGGACAGCTTGAGAAAGATGCAGAGGCATCTGAAGCATTTTTACAGACCTGGTACAAAGAGTTCAGGAGGAGTGTAATTGACTTGGATGAAGTCCTAAACTGTCCAAGAGTCCCTAACTGTATTTGAGCTGGGGGGTGTTAAGGGTGGGGCAACCAATCCTTCTCCCATCCTTGTGTTAATGTGTGACTGCCCAAGACAAGTACAACAGTTGGGGAGGAGTGTGATTGATTTGAATGAAGTTCTAAACTGTCCCAAAGGTTTTATCTATGACTGTGGCTCCACCAATCCTTCTCCCCCCCACACACACACACACATCCGGGCATAACCCCTCCCCACTGTGCATAAGGTTGTGCCTCTGCGAGCTCTTCCCTGCCTAATGACACCCTCACACCTCTCCCCCATTGCCTGTGTCTCCCCAATGTGTCTGTCTGCCCTGATTAAGAGATTAAGCTAATCCACAGGCGGTGGGGGGCTGAGATGTCTATTGGTCTGCAGGTGTCTTGATCTGAGATGAACTCCCCCTGTTTTAACATTTCATGCATTGCTGCACATACAGATCACTAAGACATTACATCCACAGGTGGATGGGGGGAGTGAATGACCAGCGCTCTCCTCCATCCTCCCCCATGACTGAGGTGTCCTGAGCATGGCACTGTCCCCACACTGCTCCCCGGGCGCCGTTGTCATGGCTGCCCTCGGCTCACACGTGTAATGGGTTAAATGCAGAGGTTAAATTTAGTTGTGTGCACTGTGTGCTGTGGTGTGCTGTGTGATCACAATGACAAATGGGAATCACTTTCACTGCAACGTCTCTTAGACATAAATGACTGCCTATGTGAATTAATGCACTATTTTCAAATCTTTTGCTACCGGTGCTGATTGTTTTACTGTTTTACCACTTTTTGCCCACAAACTACTAGTATTTACACCGTGACGTCTCATAATGCCTGTGTAAATACGCAGTCGTTTGGAGTTCACGCGGACCTGGCCCTGTGCCTGTGCCCCAGTGTGAGAATGGAGTGTGTATTGGCTAGAATTGTTGACACCATGCCCTCTAAGGACCACAAGCTGATCCTAAGCCTGTCTGTCATCTTCCCTTGGCTTAAGAGTCACTGCAGTATGTGACGATGTCAGACTAATCTTCAATAAACAGGACTTTGTAAAGTAATTTTTTAGTTAGTTCATTAGTTAACGTTAGTTTTTTAGCCTTTATTTGGACAAGACAGTAGGACAATGACTGGAAATTATTTGGAGAGAGTGGCAGGGTAGGATCGGGGAATGAACTCGAGACAGACTTGAACCTGGATCCCCAAATTTTTGGTATGGTCCCCCAAAGACACCTTTTTAAATGTAGGCATTGCAATAAAACTCATATCACTCCTCTTAATAATTTTCCCTCTATTTCTGAGACTATTTGCCATTAACATGTAAGTCCCTGCATTCAGTTTACCTTTCGATTTGATTTGATGGTTCTGTGTTTTAATCTCTGGTACAACGCACCATCCCGCCCACTGCATGTTTGTCAGCTTATGTCAAAGCTCTTTATTAGGCACAGGCTCTCCATGCATGCCCTGTTAAGTCCAATCTTAAACAGTTTGTCTTTTCTTCCTTAGTCATAAGGGTATTGGCTGATCGTTGAATCTGTGTGTCATGAAATGAAAACAGTCAGTCAGGCCCTTTTCTTTGAACTCTCCGTAGAGGACTGCACCAGTCGTGTCTCTATAGCATGCTGTGAAGCACTTTGTGCAAGTGATGTGTACGTCTCATTGCCCCCTCTCTGTCCCGCTGCCTCGGGGCAGGAGTGACACAGGAGAGGCCAGTGGAGGCCAAGCAGACATCATAGATGGGCCACAGAGAAGGAGGAGGAGGGGGATCAAATCTGCTTCAGTGTAGCCAGCTCCCAACTCCCACCCTCCACCCACCACCACCCCTTCCCCAAGCCTCTCACCCAGCCAGCGCTCTGCAATGCCAGGACATGACTGCTCATTGTGTTTCTCCAGCCATCCTGAAATGTGCTGGCTAGCAGGAAGGAATTAAGGAGAAAGCTAGAGAGAGAAAGAGAAAGAGACAGACAGAGAGAAGAGAAAAGGGAGTGATTTGAGAGGAGGGAGGAGAGAAGTAATTACATTTAGCCACTGAGGTCTGGAGATTCCCCCCTGTGTTAATTATGACGTGCACAGCAGAGCTGCATGGGCGGCAGAGAAAGGGGCCGGAGGGAGGAATGCTGAGCTGGAACGTGACACTGGTCATCCCTCAGGAGGGGAGCTGGACTAACAGGACACATCGCAGACCAGCCACACAAGCCCCACAGCAACAACAACATGCTTTTGGGGAATAAAGATAATACTTTTCTGATTTACATGTCCACATCAGTTCAAAGAACTGCATAGCATAACAAAGTGATACATTGACTGTGTCTATGTGTGGGGGGGAAGTGGGCAAGACACTGGTGTGACCCTGCAGCAGTTAAATAAACCCAAGGATGCATGTTTCTATGCTACTGTAGGCGTTTTACACCATGAGCCTGCTGGCCTTGAAGCTGTGGCTGGAGGTAATTCCACTAGGACTGAATGTACAGTAACTGCCATACTCACAACTATGTTTTTTTTTCCCCATTCAGCAGGGGACATGCCGATTTGACTTGGTGACTAATAGCAAATATTTCAGTGCATTTATTCTGTTAGTACAAATGACAGCTAGAGGTAAATCTCCAGCCACATTGTGGATAGCTAAGCAGACACAGTTGTTTTTTGTTTGTTCGTTTTTTTACAGTTGGCCGATATTTTATGCATAGATGTGATACACTATGTCACACACAGGCCATACATGAGAAGTTGACCAGTTGGCTCTGTGCAATCCTTAAAAAACTGTGACATCTAAATGTGTCTCACAAGAAAGAAAACAGTACAGGTGGTAATGAAGAGACTTGATCACACAGTTACCCTTTGTTACAATGAACCATGATAGTAATGTACCTAATCTGAGTATATGTTCATTAAACCCTGGTCATTGCATGGGGTCGATTCTTAAAAGGTCAATAAACATTTATGACCCAATCTGACAAATAAATCAAAGATTCTAATTTTAAGACACATATTGATTTGGGTTAAAACAAACAAAAAACAAAAATGTGGTTTATGAAATGAAAGGAATTCAAAAACCATCTCAAACAATTTTCATAGTCAAGATAACTATGTAAACTATGTCTTGACAACTGTTTAAGGTATAAAAGTTTATGGTCTTGTCCTTTCACTTTTACCAAGATCTCAGTTTGAATTTTGGGTCAATGTGACTCATTTTGCCAAATGTGGTCCCATTTTTGTGAATATGCTATTTTCACTTAGGAGTAGCTTTGGGTCTGTCTTAAGGACAGACTTGTGCATTCTCTCCACACGGTGCACCTGCCTCGAGGACTGACAGGCTGTTGTGTCCTCTCGCAATATCTCCTCACATATTATGACTCCACCATTGTTCACGTAGAGAAAACGGGAGATGCGATCAGGTGGTGGGGGGTGGAGTGCTCCAGGGGGTCTGATCTGAAGGAGGAGTGAGAGACAGAGAAAGCAAGCGAGCCAAGAAGAGGAAGAAGTGTTTTACGGCAGCAACATTTCATGCCTCAGAAGCCATGTTGAATTAAACAGAGTTAATCACAGCTAGGGGGGCGCTTCTCTCTCCACTTCACTTTTTTTTGCTGAGTGGTGTGAGAGGATTACCAGGGGATGTATGCAGTATGCAGAGGCCAACTCTCTCTCTCTCTCTCTCTCTCTCTCTCTCTCTCTCCCTCTCCTCTCCCTCACACTCAAGCCCCAGGCCCACATACACATACACAAAGGTCTGTCCCACTGGGTTTTTTAGAAGGTGCTGGTTGGTATGCACTGTTGAGTTGGGGATCTGTATTTTGGCTTTTCCACACTTCTCCCAGGCATAAATCACTAATCCTCTCCTGCTTAAAGTCTTTTGTTTTCTTGTGTTGTCAGACCAGATTTTGTATGTTTAAATGGAGCGCCTATTTTTGGCTTTGCATTTGGTACCTAAGTATCTCCATCCGGTACTGGTGATTTCTGGTGAAACTGGCTCCTCATTTTCAACCTGCTTTCCTTTTAGGGGCAGCAATTGACTGACTGACATTCCTCACAGCTGGGCACTGGCTTTTCTTAAAAATGCAACAAAATAAGCCCCTTTAGAGACCCTCTCTACCCATGTAATCCCCAGGTGAAAGAGGTGGAATGTTGGGTCTGCAGTGGTTGTGGGGTGCTGTGGGGGTTTTCATTCAGTTGAAGTGAAGCATCTAATATTTTGAGTCGCCCCTGGGCTACCTCAGCGAATGGTAAAAAAGTCTGCTGCTATTGTATGAATTTCTCTGGGCCCTGACAAATCAGTGATTATGGGCAGGCAGATGCTAAAGACTGCAGTGGAGTTGGCCTCAGCACCAGGACTCTGAAATACTTCATGAGCTGACAGGTGAGTGGACAACATGAACTATGATGCTTAGCTAAAGCAGATGAGCACTACACACACACACACACACACACACACACACACACACACACACACACACACACACACACACACACACACACACACACACACACACACCAGCTTGTGTTTAAGGGGAGTACACATAAGTGTCAGAGGCCCTCTGACTGCCCTATTGGTTATTATCGGGTTTGGCCAACCAATGGGGGGCAGTATTCACCACATTTACACTGCAAGACTTTGCCTCTGGCAGGAGAGTGCCATGACAGGTCCACCATGTTCTGGCACGGAGCAAAATATGTAAAATTCAGAGGCTTTTAGCACCAGACTAATATGCTCTAAATGTTTCTGTAGGTTGCCCCACAGCAGTGCAATCTGTTCAGCTGTGACAACCACTTTCATGGCTGTGTCATCTTTTTAACACCACTCAGAGTGTCATGGCTCATCAAGCAAAACTACAGACTTCAGGAAAAAAATAGGACATTGGTACATTCTGTGGCCATGGCCACGTTGGAGCATTTCAAGACGGATGTACTTTCAAAGCTTCTTCATGCGTCAGTGTCATGACTACACACCTGTAACAGTGAGAAGAATACAGTGGCGGCGAAGGCTGTTGGAATGTCCACATTGGAAGGTCACATCCATTCCTGTGTGGGAAGGATGAAGAAACCTCTGAGGGTAGAAACAACCATGCCATAGAAGCAGTCCGCCATAACCACAGAGATGGACAGTAACTAATTAAATTTACTCAAGTACAATTTTCAGTTATCTGTACTTTACTTGAGTACTAAGCATTTTGGCAACCTGTGACTGTCACTTTACTACATTTTCAAGACAAATATTGTGCTTTTTACTCCACTACATTTGAAATGAAGTTGAAGTACTCATTACATTGATGAGAGGTGGATGTGCTCAACTCCTATGTAAAAAGTATGATCAATACAGTTACAGTACAGTTACTGTACATTGAAACATGGTTTAAAGTGACTTTGCAGTAATGAGATAGATCATATCGAAGTTTGAAGTCATTGAATTTGAACTTGGAGGTGATCATGATGGCAATGGCATATAATGACATTCTTTATCGAAACATTCGTAACTATGATAAAGTTGGAATGAAGAAAGACAATCACTTGATGTTCACTGCGCATCTTTGCAACTAAAAATGTACCACTCCAATTGAGTTATTCTGTTTGTGTTCAGCTGTTTCAGATTTCTTAGTAGATAATAAATAACAAAAGTAATTCCATTGATGGTTTTAAACATGGACTAGGAATTATACTCTCCCAAAGATTTTTAAACTACAGAGCTTCCCCAAGTACATATATTTTTTGTAATTTACATTATTATCTTAAATTCCCTCAGCTATACACAGATCTATTTACAAGGCAAAGGATAAAAACCAACAGTGATAATTTTTAATAAGCTGAGCTATGTTGACTGCAATTATCCTTATTGGATGTTTATTTGCATTTAAATTATTTTGTATTAGGGTAAGAGGTAAAAACCTTGTATAGTTAAACAAATTACAACATCAGGTAGGCCCAAAAATATGAAAATAGTAATGGTGTGTATAAACAACTTCAGATCAGGTCAAGTTCTAGAGACCTGTCTGTGGTCCCACATTATCAAAAAAAGGAAATACTTTTAAATATTTAAGTATTTATAAAAACAAAAACTTTCACTTGTAGTGGAGTAATATCTGACTAGGAGTGTCTATACTTTCACATAAGCAAATGAATTGTGTACTTCGTCCGCCTCTGCATGTGAACCCCGTGAACGATGAATTCAAGACAGGTAAAAACAGGACTTTCTCTATGGCTTATTGTATTGAGGCCTTCTGTGGTCACCTCAAGGTCTGCTGCATCCAGGTTCTTTTAGGTCTAGCATATGGGAGATAGAGAAATTGCCCAAGCTGCTTGTGTATTGCTTAAATAGCATTAGGCTGTAACGATCATATGTAATTTGATGTACGGCTCAAGGGGATTGGCGGCGTAAACACCACAAGTTACAGTGCAGCGACTAGTCATCTCTGTCTGTGCACATCTCTCTTTCGGTCTTAAGCTCTTAATTCTGCTCATCACATCATCATAATTGAAAGGTGTTCCCCATCAATCGCTGGGATTAAGAGATTACGTGGGCATTGTGGCGATGCAGTGTGTGGGGCCAGAGGTGGCTCATTTGGTGATGGAGTAACTGATGTACTCTCCATCCCTCTCTCCGGATATCCAGAGAGAAGACAAAGTGACAGAGAAAGAGAGGGAAGGGGAGGGAGGGAGGGTGGGAGAGAGGGATGGGGTGTAGAAAAAGAGGACAAGAAGGGCAAACAGTGGCAGGTGTGGGACCTCTAATAACAGACAAGAGCATATTGATACAATTGCTCTCTTTGCCATGATTAATTTCATATTGTAATG